>JAQIVZ010000209.1:0-90756 GCA_034700945.1 Arrhopalites spinosus | reverse complement strand
GAAGAGACTTTTGATTTGTCGTCCACAAGTGATGTAGCTATGAATTTAATAAGGAAAACCTTTGTCCAATGTAAGTTAACCATTTTTATCTTGTGTGTATTAGTAAATTGACTATTGCTTGTACAATACGTAATCGCGTTTCTTAAACTTTTGAATACTTACATTAGGTATATTTCAATTTTTTGATATGTGATTTTATGAAAAGGTTGGAGTGAATGTCAGGTCAAGCTACCCAAATTAACTGAGGAATCGTCCACCTCAAATCATCCTGAATACCGTTCGTTTCATTACATTACAACTATGCCTCAACTGGTAGAGACTTGGCAGGAGGATGACTTTCCAAGTTTGGAAGATGACAACAGCTCAAGTGTACCTGGAATAGTTAATTCAGACTCAAATGAGAATCTCACTGTTAAAAGTCGTAGGAAAAGAAAACCTGCACATAGATTTGTTCACGATAGTGACGCTGGTAACGAATTTCCTGTAGACGATCCAGAGTATGAAGTTACAACAAAAAAATATGCAAAGAAGCGAAAGACAACAAGTCTTGGGACATCTAAACCAAAAAAAGTAAAAGTTGAAAACATCAAAAGTATAGACAAGGAGCAAAATCCATCCGAAGGAGATGATCCTGAGAATGACTGGTATGCAGATGGATCCAATCAAAAAGCCAAGAAAGCTGTACCGAAAAATATTGGTGTCAAACTCAAGTGTAATCTTTGTGAGAAAACTTTTATGACGGAAGGTAAAGAACGTCTTTAATTAGTCGTGAACTTAAAGTGGAAAAATTTATACTTCTATGTACTTAAAAGGTATGGGTTATTTATACTAATTTCTGAATCATTTTCAGCTGCCCTTACAACCCATGTTGCAAATATTCACGATAAGACGTACAAATTCTTCTGCCACATTTGTGGTCAAGGTGAGTTATTTCAGTCAAAATATGTCTTGTTGTATTCAAGGGACTGATAATAAAATAATTGTAAATAATTTTTAACCAAATACATTATGTTTTTTTGTGAATTTTTTTATATAGGTTTTCAAGTAAATAGTATGCTTCAAAGACATATTACCTATGTGCACACAACAGAGAAGAATTTTGAGTGTGATGTGTGTCACAAGCGATTCAAAAGATCTCATCAACTTTTTTACCATAAAAGAGTTCACACTGGGGAACGGCTGATTTGTCATATTTGTGGTCGTGGATTCATGCAGCCAGAAAAATTAAAATTACATTTGGTCATTCATACTGGAGAGAAACAGCACAAATGCCCTTTTTGTAATAAATTTTTTGCTGTAAAACAATATGTGACAAATCACATCAAGGATACTCATGAAGGTGACAGACTGAACCTTAATTAATGCGTTATAATTACAATAGACAATAATGGTGTTGTGCATAAATTTACAAACTAATATATTTATTTATTATGCAATTAAAGGTAAGCGAAAGGGCCGTAACAGGAAGCCAACAGTAAGGGAAATGGACGAAATGAGTGCCAAGTCATACATAAATATTCAGTGTGAGACACTTGAAGATTCTCCTGCTTGTGAAATAGAAATTACTCAAGAATCACAAGAAGAAAACGAAACAAAATTTTGTGGTGAAAACTTTGTAATTAAATTTATTTCTGGGATGTAGAAATAATTAATTTTTTTCTGAACTTTTTTTGTACTATACGCTCTATGGATTGTTTTTGTCGTATCACAATCTCATTTTTTATTACGTACAAATAAATATAAAAATCACGAAAAAAACAAAAACAATGAAACACAATCAATTCTATTAACTACTCATCTTATTCATTGGGCAAAGATTTTATAATTTGTTTTTATGTGACAGCTAATTTATTTTATGACGTCATGCTATATTTCAGTCACATCATTAATGTTTCGGCATGATCCAGTCACCACACAATATGGTTTCTATTATGAGTATTCCATTTCCCAAAATAAAATTTCGAATTTAGATTTTAAAGAGATTCCGGGTTGTGGTATGTGTACACAAAATGATGATTCATGGTTAATTCTAAATTGGATACAATTATATGCATTTTGGGTCGGTCAGTATAAAAAACTACACGTAGGTCTAGTCAAGTGTATGTGTATACAAGATTACAGATAACAAGTGCTATCCTCTTGAAACTATGTACCAGTGTAGTGATATAATTACATGCATAGTAAGAATGATTTGTCATCACCGTGTATACATAAAATAAATTGAGTCTTAAACCATGGACTGTATCATATGATACGTGGTGAGGAGTACTATGTGATGATATAGACTTTGGATGGAGTATAATTTGACTTATTATTAAAAGTTATCAGGTTTTAATAGTTTTCTCGATCAGAGTGGTTACCCAAAATGATGGCTCTTGACATCCTGACGACCTTTACACTTTAGAGTTTTCGTCCCTCCTAATCAACGCATGAGTCTGATAAAAGAAAATTGAGATTACTCGTACGTACACTGCAAGCTCATTATAATATCAAATTGGTAATGTGTACACACATAAGAGAGAGAGAGACATATAATCACTCAAAACTTATTATTGATGTAGTTACTCACTACTCAACTTTATTTTTCTCATTCAGTTTCTCATTATGTACTTTGAGTTTTCTTTGCCTCAGTTCAAAACTAATGGTTTAATCGTCTCTCTGAATTCTGAGACTTGCAATTTAATCCACGGTCATTCCCTTTAAAGTTGGACATCTGGAATCTGGAAATTTTATTTGTGATTCTTGAGTTAAAAAATAATTATTTCGCCATTATTTTCTATTTTTAAAGAAACAAAGACTAGTGCTCTAAAGTGTATACAAGCCAGTCAATTATCAAGTGAATTAAATTAACGTCAATACATTTATGACTATGATTTTGTCATCACATTGACCAAGGACTTGTTTCTCAAATTGAATTGGACAAATTTTTTCAAATTTTAACTGAAATTTAGAACACAAAATTATCAGTCAATGTTGAGGGGAAAATAAATTTTGAACTTAGTTGCAATTTTGTGATTTTTCCTTACAAAATGGATTTCCTCTGGGATATTAAGGAGAGGATGATGACGTATTGTTGGAAGGTGTCGAAATTTTATTTTTTTGTGGCTGTCTACAGTATTCAGTACTTATTTTTCCATTTTGTCAACACAATTCTACATCCAAGTAGATATTCCCAAACAACCAAAATGTGTGTACCCCCTCCCTGTCTCTCCGATGAAACTCTTGGACAACATCAGTATGCCAAATTGATTGTAATTTAACTTGATTTATTTTCTTTTATTTTTAAATTGACATTTATCATGTGGGGAAATTCGTAGTGAAATGTGACTGTCACATGCAACAATTGGAATCGTTACTCTGTAGACTCTTTAAATATGTAATCACAGTTTACTTTGGACTGCTCAAGTCATTTTAAAATGACGATGACAAGCTTTATCATCACATGTTCAAGACATTTTAACTATATTTAAACTTTATTTTATTGCATGCTGACTGCTGAACACACTAAAAAAAGTAGGAACAGGAAACATTATAAGCTTAGACTTTGAATTACAATTAATTGAACTCTGTTATCAAGTCTTGATCCCCAGTCAGCACATGCAGACTTGTGACGTCCTTGACTAACCATATGAATTTTAATGTTAAAGACATTAAAAATGAACCAGAGTTTAATTAATTTAACAAGTAATTTTTTTTTGAATTTCAGCACTCTAAATTTCACTATGTTGAAAAAGGTGATCGAAGTAATCGTCTCTTACTTTTAATTCATGGCTACCCTGAATTTTGGTGAATATGACGATTATTTTTAAACTTTATTATCTTTCCTCATGAACACTTTTGCAGAGAGTTAATTATAAATTTTATATTAGGTATTCATGGAGATATCAGCTTCAAAAATTGTCAGCTTACTACTGGGTAGTGGCCATTGACCTCAAAGGCTATGGGGACAGTGACAAGCCAACTTCAAGAAAGTATGTTGCAAATTTTGTTTTATTTTAAATGAAATTTTTCAATGACATTAATTTCTAATTAATTGAATGCATTTTTGTCTATTTCAGTGAGTATCATATAAATGTTCTCGTGAAGGAACTGGCCGATTTCCTCACAGCCATTGGTAAATAATTCAAATCTACTCTTGTCCACTTGTCCTCATCACTAAATGACATGTACAATTAAATGTTTTTTAACTAATGAAAAAATTATTTATTTTTGATTTATTAGGAAGAAAAAGGTGTACCATTATAACACACGGACAAGGTGGAATGCTTGGCTGGAATTTTATGAATCAGTATCCAGATCAAGTTGAAAATTTTGTATCCATCAGTAGTCCACATCCAATCTCTTTTCTCCAGGAAATGGAATTAAATAGAGTTCCTAAAACTGGGTAAGTGTACTTTTTTCAGTGATTGAATTTTTGTTGTAGAATTTCTTAAATATTATAAGTTATAATTTATAATTGACGTTAAAATTATGAAATAGGTGGTACTACTTTTGTCAACTGCCCTACTTTCCAGAGAAGGAAATAATGAAACAAGATCTTGTGATTTTTGACACACTCTTTTCCCGAATGTTGAGTAATAAACGTTTGACTCAACAAGACATTAACGCTTTCAAGTATACTTTTTCAAGAAATGAAGACTGGATTGGTCCCCTCAATCATTTTAGAACACTGTTAAAACAAAGTTTACATGGTTTTAAAGGGACCAAGAAATCAACAGTTCCAACTCTTTTCATTGTTGGAAATAATGATCCCTACACAAGTCTAGAAATGATTTGCAAATCATCAGAATTCGTTGATAATTTCACACTCAAAATTGTTGAAGGGGGTGGTCATTTTTTACCACAAGAAATGCCAAATTATGTCAATAGCCTCATTTTGGATTTCTTAAAATGTAAAAATCAAAAAACTTTTACATGTTTTAACAATTAATTGTTTACATACTAATAAATTTTATTTCATTTTCTCTTGGTAGTGCCAGAACCAGAATCAAAAAGTGAATTTCAGACGGATCATTCAATCATCAAAAAAGTTTTTGGCGCTGGAAAGACAGTCGTGAGTTCCACTGTAAATTATGGGAACCAAGTAAGTGACCAACAGAACCAAGTAGTTAAATAGATAAATTTTTTAAGTGACGTCATGTCACTGACATGTAAAATAAATATAAGAAATTCTTATGAAGAATAATGAATTTTATATATTCTCAATTACAATTATATATTTTACAGGTTTGGTCAAACTCAGTGGATGTTATGACAAGGGGGGCTAGCATTCCCAAAAAGATTGCATCACATCAAGTTTTCCTAACGTAAGGATACACAAACAAAGGCATCCAAAATTTTAATTAGAATTTAATGTTGTACATTTCGAAATTTATATATAAAAAAATATATATTTTGTCACTTGATTGTAATACAAAATAATTACAAAATATTTTAATAGACTAGAAAAGAAAAAGAATATTTTTATTTTGAACGCCAATGACTGATCGTGTTCAAATAATAACATGTAAAAAATAATTACCGATACATTATTAACACGCTGTTAGTTAGCTATAATATTGTAAATAATTTTAATTTTTAGTTGGTTAGAATTAATTCTACTGATCTCAAATTATTTTGCTCAAAAAAGTTTCTAAGAAGTTTTTTCAATGATAGCCAAAGGGTCAATAAATCCAAATCCGAGGCACTAGATGGTTCTACAGCAAGCAAAATACTGACATTTTTATTTAGTACTCTGACAATGTTTCAACGTGAAATTTTACAAATTTTTTTGACAATTAATAAATGGCCATTATTTTAATTTTAATTATCTATTCTGTACTTTTTGTATACATATTTCAATATTTTTAAAATTTAAAAATTGCATTTAAGTATTAATTCACAAGACTTTATGATCAGACTCCCTGCTGGAGAAGACAAGAGTCGTCATTTTATTTATTGACTCGGTTGTGGGATTTATAAAGTGAATTTTGTTTTGTCAACGTGGTATTTCCACAGGTATTGTCACAGCTTGACTGGCTACTCACACCCCCTGTTTAGCTTATATTCCAGGTAGTCAGTCAAGGATACTCTATACAAATGTTATTTGTTTAGATTACCTGAACAATTACCTTTGTCTAGCCAATTAAGCTGACCCTTGAAAGAAAGTCGCCGGTCTCAAAATACAATATAAATATTTTTTTTATTATTTCTTGTAGCCATTCCAAGTAAAAGTGGCTCAAAATTTCTTTGTGTGTGTGTTATTCAATGAACAGTATATTTACCGTGTCTAATATTTTTTTGAAAATATTTTGACAGTATGTAAACTCGTGTTTTACTCTAATTTTTTAATAAACTTGGCAATCAGAAGAAAAAGAAGTCAGACGTATGGAAATTTTCCTCCAGACAAAATTGACTTGAATGTTTTTTAGTAATACACATAAAATTTAAATGAAAATCATGGACGCAATTGAATTGTAAGTAATGTCTGCCTCTCAAAGAATTCAAGTGCACGTCCTCCGAGTTGTTGAAGATGGACACAAAAAATGGAATTGTTGGAGTTGTATGATGATATAGTTAGATAATCACAAGTGTTAACATCCCACGGAGGGGGTTCCAGTAAAACTGTTCAAGTTTAGTCGCCCATCCCCAAGCAGGGGGCCATTTGAATGTCTATATGTGTATTCAGACAACTATTTTTTATACATCAACAACTAAATACTATCCATTCTGACTAGTAATATTTTTTCAAATCTCCTAGAATCACTCAATTTATTCCCCACACTAGACTCTCTAGTCATTATTACACTACACATGTGAGATACATGTGTACAAGACCAAACCGGTATATTGACCAAAAAAAGTGCATAATGTAATGATAAAAGAAGAATGGATATATATATATGTATTGGTGTAACCATATTGAATTGCCATTACGAGAATGGAATTTGACTCTGGGATTTAGTATACAATTTCGTTAACGATCGGAGAAAGAAGAGGAGGGGGAGAATGGAGTGAGACTGATTCAATATACAGAAGCTTTTGTGGTGGTGACAGATCCAGAGCTAGGCGCCTGGCCCACTTGATTGTCATTATGAGCGAGGAGCAAGAGGCTCTTGAAGACTTATTAAGTGGCTAACATTTATTTGCGTGTCTTGTCGGTCATAAGATAAGTCACGACCCCAATCAGTTGAGTTCCCCTCCCCTCCTGATCTTTCAAACCTCCCCAACTCTACGCACAAGACACACAACCTCATAATCATTCTGTCTACTAATTAATCATGGTAAATGAGGAGTGAGAAAAGAGATGAGAGAGGCAGGTACTTGTTCTCATCCTCATCAATAAATGCATCTCAACTCTCATGATTCTCTATCAACTCATCCTCTTTATCATTTACTATTGTACAAATTTCAAATGAACGCCTCTTTCCCTTTTATGGATTCACCTGATGTTCAAACGGTATACTTTTTTATTAGTTTTTTTTTGCCAGTACATCCTGCTGTGTCCCTCATTCTCTACACGCTTTTAGGATGAACAAAAAAGAGTGCAGAATAATATAAAACCATGATTTGTGTACAATATAATAACTCTACAGTTGAGTTGTTTTTACAAATCAATATTTTTAATATTATCAAGTTTTTTTTTAGTATTTATATTCAGCTAAAGATTCAAATTTAATAATACCTAAACTACCTATAGTACAATATTTTGGAATTACATGAATTCCTTGAAAGATTACATGTTATAAATATGACTATTCAGTTTATTCACTTGATTCCTTGTACCTTGTAGAGGCTCAAGGTAAACAAGGAGAGAGAATTGAGGAATGAGTTAAATTTCTGCATCCTCTCTCTCTCTCAAGTTGAAATAGATGGAATGTGATATTAAATGGATCGATATGGATGAGGAGCGAGTTGAGAGAAGAGCAAGAAAAAAGCAGGGGGGGGGGGTTTTATCCATGATGACTCTCTCCATGAAAAGATTTTCAAAACAAAGAAAAAAGACTTGTGACTGTTGATATGCTGATTTGTTCCCTGAATCCACAGAAAGGAAACTGAGAGAAAAAGGGAATGGCGAATCTCTATATATAGGAAGACTTTGTATATTTATAACTGTAGAGAAGGACAAAAATAGAGCACCAAAGAAATTTCTTACATGCCCAATATTCTTCATATTTATGTATCAAATATTATATGGAACTACACAAGAGACAAAGAAGGAGGATGGAGGATATGAACTGAAAAGAAATTTCCATTTTCAATTACTCGTCATCAAGAGTCAATTTTTCATGCTTATTATTCCCATTTTGTTTTGGCAGCATCAACCCCACGGTCGGGAATTCATCGGGGAATCCGTGTCACTCGAGCCGCATGATTTCATTCCAACTTTTTTTTTTGCTTTTTTCATCTCTTCATCTTTTTGAACATTTCTCTCATATCTCCTATTTCTACTTTAGGTTTTTATATAGATTTTCTACATAACATGTGTAACATCAAATGCAAAAAAATATTCCGAGTAAATAGCACTGGCTTCCATATTTGATACGGAGTAGAATAGCGGCATATATGCATCGTGTGTCTGCTTCTTTAAAAACTTTGAGATGCCTTGAGTAAACAAGAGAAAATATGATATAAATTTAATCCATGTACCTTTTTTGGAATATGTACAAAAGAGAGAGAGAGAGAATATATATAAAAGATCTGTAGATTTGAAAGAAGAATATTAGAAGGAGTATGATGAATATCTATATTAAAAAAAGTATACAATCCATGAAAAAAAGAAATCACATGATTTCACCATCTCAAACAACTTTCATTGTTACAGATGCGTATTTTCTGATGATTTGATGACGGTCGGGGAGGGAGAAGAAAAGTTGGAGAAGGACTATCTATGGTATATATATATATATGGAGAGTGTATAGGAGTGATAGGGATTTTGAGGATATGAAGTGGAAGATTCGCAAGACAGACATCATCTTTTCTCTTCTTGTGTTGTCGTCAGTCGTCTTGTTCCCCGCCTTGGCTCCTCTTTTCTCAGATTATCATGAATCTCTCTCTCTCTCTCGTTCTCGTCTCTTTCTCTGAAAATCTTGAACAGTTCGCTCGCTTTCAACTGTCGCCCCTTCTTGTTGGCAGTTGATTCCCACACAAACTTGAACAAGTCGTCCACTGGGAAATGAATTGAATAGATTTCTCTCAAGAGTTCATCTTCCCCAAGACTGTCACTTCCCCAATTTTCTAAATTATTTCACTGAATAAGCCATCTTCACTACTCACGTCTTCTCCTCCCCCTCCCTTAACATCCAAGTCCACACTTTTGTCATTCTCTCCGACTATCTCTCAATTCCCTATCCCTTATCCCTTACTTTTTTTCTGATTCAACAAGAAAGATGAAAGTCTATACATATTCTTTATCCCAATTCCCCTCCTCCTCCTTCGTCTCCTTTGTCAAATCTTTCTTCTTCTTTTTATTCCTATAAACTTGTTCACAAGTAGAAACTAAAATGTGTATTTTATTTTTTTTTACTTAATCAATTTTGAAATTCAAACTTTTAAAATTTGTAGCCAAATTATTGTACAAAAAAAGGATTTTCTCAATTTATTGTTCCATAAAAGATGTTTTACAAAGAATATAATTTTATTTAATACACAAAAAAATATATTTTGTAATGTTGAAAAAATGGGGATTCATGGATAAAATAAAAAGGGTTTCATTCCATCACAATTTTTATTATTTTTTTTCTTCTTGTTCTTTTTACACTTGATTTGATTTTGTATGAATGGAGGTTTCCCTATAGCCATTTCTTTTTGGTTGGTAAGATCATTGTGAGTGGACAAGGAAAATGGAAGGATGTAGATCAATTTTCTATTCTGCTCTTGCTCTTCTCTCTCTCTCTCTCTCTCTCTCTCACTCTCTCTATCTTCCACAAAATTCTATTGTCCATACAAATGATTTGTGTATAGCCAACGGCTCCTTTTTGCTTAACATGCTCCACTAGTAAAGTTTTTGGTTCTTTTTTCGCATAGAATACATATAAAATAGATAGATAGACTTTGTATGTATTTTCACGTTTCCCCTACAGTTCTGTCTGTATCTGTGAATGTCTAGAAAGTTTGGAATTGAGTATGAAAATCGTGTCGTTTCTTCTCTTTTTTCTTTTTTGTATCCTTGGGCAGGACTTTTGGATTTTTGGCTGATCAAGACGTGCAAATAGCAAAAATACAGACGTATAAAAATGTGCATACAGTAACAAAGGCCTAAATAAATTCTATTCCTTTGTGGTATCTCTCTCTGTGCACTTACAGACATAAGAAAATATGAAGGAAGGACGAGTTGTGCATTCTTAAATATTATGAGACTGGATAAACGACAGGGGGTACCATCATTGAATTGAGATGTGCGGAGTTGTAAAAATTGTGGATGCAATAAAAATCTCTATTTCTTCATTTTCCATTTAACTTATTCTCATCTCGATGTATTTTTGTACAGTCCAATTCCATCAACACAATAATTCCAATTGTCAATTATTCTCTAATTGAGAATCTCTATATTTCTTGTCCGGAATTTTAGTCTCGAGTAACTTAAATTAATTTGCATTTAACAGTGGGATTACAATTACAATTTAGAAGAAATTGAGAATAGAAAACTTATAAACCTTTAGGCTTTAACTAAATCTTAAAAAATATTTTTTTAGACAATTTGTCATTGCCAATTAACATTCAACTCAATATAATGCTAAAATATTGAAATATTGCCCCATCAAAATTGAGAGTTGGTTCTCCCAAAAAATATTGTCGTAATTACCGCAGCCACTTACCTTGTTGGATATGGTTATAAAAGAAAAAAATAATAGCAAAAAAAAATAATATTATAAATGTGAACGTCAGTAGAAAAAATGAGAAAATGATTTTTGTACACAAAAATGAAAATGGTTGTGTAAAGTGTAATAACAAAATAATTGATGATGACAAAAAAGTAGAGTAGAATAGAGAAAATGTTTTGGGTAAAAAAGAAGAGAGAGAGAGAGAGAGAAGGAGGATTAGATAAGGGGGATAAAATAATATGAAGATGAGCTGTGTTGGTCTACGTCTGGTTGTAATGGAGTGGCTTGTGTGTAGAGGTTGGTATATTCCCCCTCCCTCTGAGGACCGCCTTCAATGCCCGGAGGTCGCTATGGAAACCCGGATTCAACTCCAATGAACAAGAAAGGGGGACTGTGTAAAGGTATCAAAAGCACGGTGCGCGCGATAGCCTTGATTAGGTGGTGGCCAACGAGACATCATATCATGTCTCAGCCCTAAAACTCCACCCATAAAACGAATCTTATAAGCGATATTCTTTTCTCACACAGTCGGGATAACCCTGCCCATTTTGGCTGGTGACCAGCTAAAACTGTCTGGTCGAACCACCATTCTTCAACTTCTAAAGATCCATGTCAGAAAAGAGAGAACATGATTTAGATAATCTGCAAGACGTTTTTTTGTTGAGTTCTTTTGATTGCTGAGTCAAGATTGGCTGGTTTTCCATTAAACAGCCAGTTTTTCTCGGATCTAGCCAATGTTGGCTAGATTTCATACCAGGACATACTCTGAGCAAATTAATCTTTACATTTTCCCTCATGATTCAAATATCTATGTGTTGTGACTTTATAACTCTGTAAATGGATATTTGGTAGTTTTCATTATTTTCAAAAATCATCTGAATTCATGCTCGTTCTTTTAGTATAAGTACACTATATCGGTTGTTATCCCTATTAATAACACTTGAAAATTTGGTCATATTTTTGGCTTAAGGCTAACTAACACTACTTTCATCTTCACTTCCCTCTTACTACATCGTATCATACTCTACGCGTATCATTTTAATGTAATAATTGACTGGTGAAGGTTTTTAAACGGAAATGTCGCTAATAAATAACTACAATTTAATATTAAATCAAAACTGGTGACTTTGTACTATGATACATGATTTTGTTGTGAATTTGCCTATTGGATTTCATACAAGCCAGCTTAGGCTGGTCACCAGCCAATGTCAGCAGGGGTGGTCTGACTGTAATTTGGTGCAGAAGAGAGAGGAGCTCTTCTATAGAAACTTCACCATTACACACCCAGCCAAGCCCCAAAAAAAGTCTAGTTCTCTCTCTCTCTCTCTCTTGCTATATACCCTCGTCTAACTACACAACAACTAAGTTACCAAGAGAGAAGGATTTTCCTTTTTTAACCTCACTCACAAAACTCAAGTCGACTACAGTTCATTCTCAGTCGACGACACCCGAGTACATCACCCGGTGTTCATATACTATCACTCCCGGATCGCTATACAATACTCCACTGATAGTCCTCTCATATCACCCACCTACTACAACTATCATACACTTCCCCCCCCCCTTCCAATTTCACATCATGTACAGTCCTCTTCCACTTCTCTACCATTTTATTCAGTGTCTTCATCCCTAATCATTCTCATCTTCTCCCATTTTACTACCAATTTAATACATTTCATTCCAATTGGAAAGATTTTTGAGGAGAAATTTATTAAAAAATTGTGAAAAAAGTGGAACATTTTTAAAGTGACTGTACGGTCAATTATAGTCTTTGGTGTTTACTTTACTCTTTTTGGTGAGATGAATTTTGACTGGAGTGAAATTGTGAGAAAATTGTGTGGTGTATTTTGAGTGATTTTTTTGGGGATAAATAAAATATTTCATGGGCTGGAACTTGGACAGAGGGATGGGTATACTGGTGTTAAATATAATTACAATTAATATTGTGTGTCCAGTTATACTAAAAGAATTCTCAACATGAAGAAACTACTTTTTTATTATTGGATGTGATTTTAAATTCATGTGAATTCAAAGAAGAAAAAAATATTTTTCTTTGTGGTTCTTCTCATAAATTTTGAATTGAGTTTTGTTTTTTGGAGTGTTTGATTTTTCTTTAATTAATTTTTTAATTAAAACTGTGGTAAATTTTTTTAACCACAAATTGTGGTGCAAAAATTACACTGGCTCCTGAACCAAAAGTGAGCGAATCGGCGGCCAAGTCTGGCGTCGATAAGCTCAAAGTTGAAATAGAAGATCGTCAAACAACTTCTTCTAGATCTCAGTCTGAGTCTGATAGTCCATGTCAGTCACCTAATAGTGGTAAGCATTATGTTTTTATAGCCACTTTTTAAAAAAATAATTAAATTAAGTGTCGAAATGTACAATGAAAATGTTTGTGCGCAAAAATTGTTGTTGAAAAAAAAATTGCAATCAATTTATCGATTTTTCATGTCTTGCAAAAATTTTATTTCTTTCAAAAATAATTGAATTGAGTAGAATAAGAAAAAGTAGTGTAAAAAATAATGAATGGGGAAAATAATGTAAAAAAATAATGTAAAATAGAAACTGGAAATCGGTCACCCCCCGACATTCGTAACGAGAACGAAATTCATCATTTTGCAAATCTTCCACGCTCATTTTTCCATCCGCTCCTCCTCCGTGATTTAGAAGCCCATCAACAAAAATTGGAGGATCATTTGCAACAACATCATAATAATCATTTGCATCATCATAATAACAAGTCAATCATAATTCCACAAGCTTTAAGAATGGCCCTTGGACTGGGTAATTTAGGAGGTGGGAATCCATTCATTGGGTCTCATCCACAAAGTGGAGGAGGAGGTGGAGGACCCACAACAAATGGACAAAATTTACCACCGGGTATTGCAGCCCCAACTCCTCTTCTTCCAAATCCAATGCTCTCAGCAGCAGCAGCCTTTCCAACATTAAATTTTTCAGTGACCCAAGTTGCAGCTGTCTGTGAGACTCTTGAGGAAAGTGGGGATATTGACCGATTGGCTCGATTTTTATGGTCCCTACGTAAGTATCCATGTTAGTTTCAATTATTATTATTTTCTTCTTATCATTTCTTCCCCATTTCACCTGTAAAATGTCACAAAAGTTGACCACAATTGTTTTTTTCAAAATTTAATTTACAGCTGTGGCTCATCCAAATATCGGTGAATTAAGTAAAAGTGAATCAGTTCTAAGGGCTCGTGCCATTGTTGCATTCCATTCAGGGAACTTTCGTGAACTTTAGTGAGTGATTTTTTTATCAAGTCTAGTACAATTAATTTCTTTATTTAATTCGACGATTCGTTAATGTCAATTAATGCAGTTACAATTAAATTATTTTACAAATTCATTACATTTTTTTGTGTTGCAGTCATATTCTTGAAACCCATAAATTTACCAAAGACTCACATGCCAAACTCCAAGCCATGTGGCTGGAAGCTCGTAAGTCATCTCTCCTCATTTGTCACTCTGTCTCTTTTTCAGCTATTTTTAATTCTTTCCAAAAATTACAAGTACTTAATTTAAATGTGGGGCAATTAACTTTTATTCTTACTTTTTTTTGAAGATTTTAAAATGTCTCAAAATTAAAATGATAGAAATTGTTGAAATGAAAATTTTCAAAAATCGTAAAAAAAATACTTTCAATGCCCCAAATGACTAGATTTGAATATAGTTTAAATTAAAAAAAAATTAATAATTTGACTTTGTTTTGAATTTGTCTATAGATTACACTGAGGCGGAAAAGCTCAGAGGTAATGACCAACATTCTAATACTGAAAATTCCAGCCTATTATGTATGTTTGCGTGTACACACGTATTGCAAATAACATCCAAAAAAATTAAATTAAGATTAGAAAAGTTTTTTGTTTTTTTTATTTTGTAAAAAATGATGAGATAATAACAAGACTAGAATTTGGAGACTATAGATTACACAAGGTACTATATACAGTCACTTATGTTTTATTCCATGTGTCACTATAGGTCGACCCTTAGGCCCAGTGGACAAATATCGAGTACGTAAGAAGTTTCCTCTCCCTCGAACGATTTGGGATGGGGAGCAAAAGACACATTGTTTTAAAGAGAGAACTCGTTCATTACTCCGTGAATGGTATTTACAAGATCCTTACCCAAATCCAACTAAAAAACGTGAGCTGGCTCAAGCAACGGGGCTGACTCCAACTCAAGTGGGTAATTGGTTCAAGAATCGACGACAAAGGGATCGAGCAGCCGCGGCTAAGAATCGGTGAGTGACTTAAATTTTCATAAATTATTTAAGATTGTAAAATTTTAAATTCAATTTGACACACATAATTTATTTCAATCATCTTCATATTATTTTCTCCCTCTCTCTTGCTGTATTATATGTACAAGAAGATGATAGAAAATTCAAGTTTTGTATATCAAACAACTTGAAAAATATGTAGACTGTGAATGTATAATATGCTTCATTCATATATTATTCATGGACAGTTTTTCTCCCTCGAAATCGACCTTATGCTCCATGTCATTCTCATTCCATGTTCTATACAAACATGAACACACACTTGATACAATTTTTCTTCTCCTTTGGGCTTTTCCTTCTCCTCGTCTTTGTTGTGAGGGGTGAGGGGGATTGGAGCAGAGAATTTTTTTCTTTTTTTTGTGGCACTTTATGAGTTCAATCCATGTTATAAAATACAAACACGCACTGCACCCGTATCGGAATATTGAATTGGAGTGGACAAAAGAGACCCAATGACACGACAACGAATCCAGTTCATGTTTATAAAAGAAAGAGACACAAGTTCATTTTCAATATTTCACTATAATATAATAATACTTTAATATCATATCAACATCAACTGACGACAATTTCTTTTTGTTTATACTGGATTCTCATATACAGGATAGATAGTCCTACTAATGTATGTGTAGTATCTGTATGTACAAAAAAACAGATTGACAACAATAATATTAGCGTGTATGCAAAGAGAAACTTTTTTTTGCTTAGGTTCACATAAAATCACAAATTCACAAAACCGGCAAAGGGACTGAATGCACGGGGATGGAGAGTACAGACCTACCCCCCTGTTTTTTTGACGTAATCTGATCGAGTGAGATTGAAAAAAGATTCTGGGGAGAGATAAGAGTGATCAAAAAGACCCCAAAGCGCTAAACAGAGGTCGAAGGAAACAAAACCAAATCATCATACAAAAATATTTTCATCCCATTTCATCCCTTCCATCTCTCTCTCTCTCTCTCTCTCTCTCTCTACCTCCATTAGAAAAAAACTAGGATTTTAGTTTTTGTGTGTATAAACAATTCACAAAGTAACTAATGTTGAATTTTATATTTTGATATCAAATAATATTCTTATTTTTCTGTTTGTAGTCTTTTCTACATTTAATTCTATCTTTGAGATCCTCTGCCCCCCCCCTTGTTTTATGAAATCATCAGTTATACCTACCAATTTAATTCATTTACTTGCCCCATGGGAATTTAACTGATCTGGTGAATGTTTCTTACTCATGAATGAGTAGGGTCATTGCATCTTAATTGTGTTGTAAATTCACAATTGTCAATATTTTTGAAATTTTGTGAACAGAAATCATTAAAAATAAATATGTAAACTTGTCAGTTCATTCAAAGTGAATTTAATTTCGTAGCCAGCTTGATGTGGTTTGAATTGTTAAACTGAACTGTACGAGTAGCATGCAAAAAAAAACATGGATAAGGAAAAGAGTTTTATTTTGGACAAAGTGACCATCTCTCGTGTCACGGATGGGTGGGTGATATCTGTACTGTGTGTAAAAAGTTGTAAATTGATTTGGTGGACAAAACTTGTCCTTTTAAATCCGCTCTAATACCTCAGTCAGCTTCAATATCAACTTGAGCTTCACATCTTCTTCTTCCCCTGTATCTGTAGTGATATTACATTGAAAAACCCTACTTTTCTTAGTCTCCTTGATATCAAAGAGAGAGGGGGGGGGGAGTAGACGAAAAAGAGAGGAAATAGATATGTTACAACAACGTGAAAAAATAATAAGTTGGACACGGTAAGGATAAAAAGACGAGCCAAAAAAAAGGAAGAAGAGAATAAGAAAACTCTTTTGGCTCCTTTTTTCCTTCTTGAGAGTTGTGAAGCTTTATTTCATTTCACTTTGGTCCCTATTTAAGCTCTGGAGAAAAGTTTCTACCCGCCTGGTAGTCTAAGTTTGTATAGATGATACTGGTACATAATGTTTTCCATAGTGTTCATAGTACAAACTTTATTATACCAACACCCCGACACACTGTCAGCAAACTGATATCCTCTTAAGCCAAAAGTGCTAATAGGCTCCCTTATTTATTTTCTCTCTTCTACACAGTCTCACGATAAGCTTCAAAAAACTAGAAAGACTGTTTTTTATCATCCCCATATACCCCCACTCTCTATCTATACAATTAGGCTATATCTTAGTTATTATGCTACGTATTTTTGTTTGTACAGATACAAACTGTACTATTTGATCATTTTTACCCATTTTTAGATGTATAACTTGTCATGCTAATTAAGACTAGCATTTTGATTGTTACAGTCAATATATAAGGCTTGAGGATTAGTTTCAACTTCCACTGTACTATGATATGTATTTGTACAGGTAAATATAAAAAAGTGACGAGATGGGATATTGTTGTCATATTTTTAACAGGGTATCATGCCCTCATCGTCAAACAAAAATGAGGAGTGTGAGGTAGAACCGTTTATAATTCTTTTTTTCTCTTTTTTCATCGTGTTGATTCTCTTTACAAAAAAATATGAAGGATCAAAGAAAATCCCCCCTTCACTCTGAGCTCCACTTAAACTTTGCTAATCCTGGATCACTTTTACTTCAACTCAATTCAAGTAGGAACTAGTGAGAGAATAAACAGGGTTATATTAAATAATATTACAAAAAAAATATTATATTATCCGTCTACTTTTTTAGGGTTAAACCAACACCATTTCGAAAAAAACTTGAGTAGAAAGAGTCCAAATCATGTAAAATATATATTTCAATTTTAATTTAAAAGTTTTTAGAAAAACCACAACTGTTTCATCTTTCTTAAAAAATTTGTTTTGTTTTTGTTACACAATACATTGCAATTCTTTATCATGAATTCTTGATCATATCTAACTAAATGCTAAATTGACTTATTTAGAAGTGCAAAATATAAATTGTAACGAATATCAAATTTTACTCTCTCTAGTTAAGAACAATTTAAAGAATTGAAAAATGAGCAAAAAAAATTGGGGAAAAAAGTTAAAGATTATGAATTTGAAAGGAAACAAGAGAGAAAAATGAGATTGGTATAGGCAAAAATGTATTGATATATTATTAGAAATGAACCAGGTGCTCAAGCTTGAAGCCATCAAAATGAAATGGATTGTAATTTGACAGTAGAATATACATGTACATACAGACACACATAAAATAGACAAGAGGAGGGGAAAAGTGGAGAATGTAGTGCAAAGGCAATGACTAAATAGAATTACACGTGAGTACCTACGGGGAATTGGTAGTATAATAACATGGTGACGGATGGTGAGGTAGAGAGACGCTTAGTTAGTTTATATTTGACAATACCAAGTGGAGAACAAAATGGCAGCCAAAACACAGTAGGGAACCTTGCTTTTTTTATACTCTCTCTCTCTTCAACAACTCAAACTCATCGTCAATGTTATCTTACGGCCCTCCATTCCTCCTCTGTACAGACAGAGAGAGAGAGAGAGAGAGTATAAAATAATAATAATTTGTGTACACTCATTTCACAGCGACAGCATATATCTTATGACTAAATTCATTGTATGACCATCACTCTACCTCTTTTGTACATAATCCTCATATATCACCCATTTGTACATAACACTCATTTAGAAGACCTTGTAAAAGTGTACATGTGTGTATTTCAACTCGATCTATATAGAGAAAGGTAGTGTGTTTATATAATTATGACTATAATTTAGACTACATGTTAGTATAAATAACCATATGATAATGTGTTCATCATCAATTTAATCATTTTTTACATGTAAATGCATAGCTCTACTCTTTTTGTATAACTTCAACATTTTTTTTCCTTCTCATCTCCCCTAAAGTCTCTCTCTCTCTTACACACGGACCCGCGTTTCACTATTCCATGGTGATTCATTTCCGGCAAGTCTTAATTCAAGTGTAGAATAAAATTATATGCTTTGACAACACCGTATCACTATCGCTGTTGGAATCCAAATAATCGTCTTTTCACTTTATTCCTCCACGCCTCATTTCTCTCTCTCTCTCTCCTGATTTCATTTCAGGACAATTTTCTTCCTCATCATCATATTATAGAATGGTAGCCATTCATACTTCTTTTTTTAAAGTTTAAATTTCAGTGTGAGCGTGTATAAATGAAAATTTAAATATTTTATTCTGCTCTGACAAATAGATATGCTTATATAATTGTTGCTGGAAGCATAAATTTGAATTGTCTTGATTATATAATTCTTACAACCAACATGCATATTTTTTTAATAGGTATATGCATTCAATTTTCATTCAAGAATTTCATAATCACATACCTTAGTAATCATATTCCACTTGTACTATAGAGCACTAGTTGTACTTCCTGTAGCTTTATGGCTTTTCTTTCGTCTTATTAACTCAATGAAATTCCATATGAATTTCATGAGCCCTTCATTTTATTATTTTATTAGGCCCAAAAAGATAATTATTACTGTTGTACAGGCATTTCTATTCTCCACGAATATTTAATTTCCTTCAAATTAATCAAAGGTTAGAATATATATAATTAATTTGTATTTAGCAATCTTTTTGTTCATATCATGAGTCTCATGAGAATTTTTTAGCCCACCTCTCTCTCTCTACAGATATTAATTTCATTGAAATAATTGGCTCATTTTCCACAAATAATTAGCCTCAAATTAATATGTTGTTTTGCGAATAAAAAAATGGATTTTATTGAAATACTTCATCTACCAGTGTAGTGTACAGTTGAATGAGGATGAGGTTAAATGGAATTTAGGTTGAAAGAGTATGACAAAGTGTTCTCTTTGGTACATTTATTTTTATACATTGAAGAGTCTCTCTTATGTATGGTACATAATAATGTAAGAGAGCGGTGGAAGGATAATATGATGGAGACTAAAGAGAAGAAAAAAAGGAGAGGAGTGAAATAGAAACCGGGCTTGTTTCTTTTGTCGGAGGACAGAGAAATTACTAGTATTATAGGCACTAAGTTCGTCAGACAAAAATGGAAATGTGAAACTGGCTGTAATGCAATGCCGGAATAAATGACCGGGTCGTCAGGGTTCAATTTACTCAAGCCCTTTTTATTTAACCCATCTGATATCGCACAACTTTTTTTTTCTAGAACCGACTGCCTCCCTTATACATCTTCTCTATCTGTATCTGTATAAATGTACAGAGAGAGAGAGTTTTGTAGTACAGTCTGTAGTAAATAATCAAAGTTCATCCACATCATTTATTTACCGGGTAACGCATCAAAAAGTAAAACACTCTTCATTCACTATCATGATCACCAAAAACTCCTGTTTGTGCTGCATGGACTATAGTCATGAATTCATGTATGTGGAAATGGGAATCTAGAGTAGTCTTTTATGTTAAAAAAAAGAAGAACAAAAAGAAGTGGAGCTATGAGGATAGAACAGAAGGATTACATTATTTAAAATTATTATGTACAATATGGGGGCCCTACCTTTAAATCCTTTACTCTCATGAGAGAATGACTAGTTTCTATTTCCACTAGTTTCTATTATCTTTACCGTATAATGAGCCTCCTATCGCATATCACGTAATCATAGTCTAAAAGTAAAAGAGACCGAAAACTTTTCCTCTCCTTTTTCAAATCACACTTCTTACTCCCATTCTCTGTACTTTAACTATAGTCAACTCTAATGTAGTTCTATAATTTAAAATTAGTTTAATATTATTACCTCTTCCTTTTTATATATTCATGTATTACGTTTACGTACATCTGTAGAGATTAATATGTGTAAAAGACATTTTTATAAAAAGTTAAATTTTTAAGGATAAATTGTCTTGCGGCACAAACTTTCAGTACAAAAGTAAATTGGTATGTATATAATTATATGATAAATTTTGTGAAATATTTTTTTGAAAGCTTTGTCAAAAACAAAAGTTGAATAACATTTTTTTTGAGATGAGAAACAATGAGGTATTAATCTGAATGATTGAATGACTAGCCGTATTCAACTTGTAGTTTTTATGATAAAACTTTTGGAAATATTTTCAACCGTATCGTTCCAAAGAGAGAGAGAGAAATTATGATTGCTATTGGATATATTCTATAGACATATGTACATTTAGGTAGATATAAATTTTATATGTAGTTTGTCCAACTGTGGTCATTTCATACTCTCCTCTAATGGTAAAAATGTTCTGTGGCGGCCGTGTGAATTATTGCGTGATGTGTGAAAATGAAATATATGATGGTTTGTGGTATTCTCTTTCATCATATAATATTATTTCATACTAAAATTGTGGCCATACATATCTGTATACGTATGGACGTGTAGCGTCATATGAAGAGTGAGTGTGTTGAGGTAGAAATAAATTTATTTTTCCACCAACTCCTCCACTACTACCGCCGGTTTTATTTGATAATGTGGTCAGGATGAGAAATGATTCTCAACTTCCCCATTAATAATCCCAAAAGGAAGGGAAGACACACACACACTCACTCTCCACAACAACAACAAGAGAGAGAATATTTTCCATCTCTTGTGTCTTTCTGTCCTCGTGTGGTTGGCATAAGGTAGAGGGAAAAAAAGGGACTACTACTTCATCACATCTCTCCCTCAACACCTTGATTTTCATCCGTATTATCCTTCTGTTTCAAAAAATCTTCACTTTGAACACCATCAAAAAATACCTAAGAGTAAGCGCCTATACAGGCATACAGGGGAAACCCGACCTTGTATTGATTATAATATGTTTTGAATTATTATACTTACATATGTATATAATATGTATTTGTATGGAATTCAAGTCTTTGTATGTATACAAAATACCTCGTACCTAATATCATTTTTTGTAGTCAACGCATATTATGTCAGATGATGATGAAAAATTAATTCGATCCGAGGTGAATCACTTTTTTATTGCTCTTTTTTTTGAAAAACATTGTCATATTTTTTTGTATCTTGTACAGAGGTGCATTCTATGGCTTCCTGAATACAAAGATACTCTTGTTTTGTTTAAACCGAATCGAGTCTATGTGCTTACATGCATCATCCTTACATTTTTTTATAGTCCTGCATCGTCTCATTGCCTGTATGATGAGACTAGTAAAATATAATATTGTGGAGGGGATTGACAAGTTTTTAAAAAAAGTGAGACTCTTCTCTGCTTGGTAAAGCAAGTAATGTAATAATGTGGTCTTTGTACTGTACATATGTAGTAAAAAACATATTATATCGTCAATCTAATGAAACACAATCTAAACTTGTTGATGTTGAATCCTCAAAGGTGCTCGTCTCACAACAAGAGTAAGTATAATAGGGAGGAGGGCATGTAATGAGATTTCTATATAATCTTCATATGTACTCTCTCTCTCTCCCTCTCTCTCTCATTCGTCTGATGGCTGTGGGCGGACTCATTTTGTATAATGTAGTTAGAAAGAAAATGAGCATAATATCAAATAATGGTGTTGAAAATTTTCAAAGGCAAATTTTAGGTAAACTATCTCTCTCTCTCTCTCTCTCTACACACACGCACATGAGACAAAGTAAAGAGAGATAAACATTTTGAATGAGGAGGGGGGCTAAAGGGCTAATGAATAAATGAGCAACATATACCCCTTATACAACGTTTCCACTTTAGTTGGTTTCTGATTAGTCCGGGTGGAGAGATAGGAGACGTCGGGAAGTGTCGAGTGTCACAGAGACAAAGTATAGAAACTAGATTCGTATCATCATTCACATGGGACTCTCCAACAAGTATCCATCCCTGTATCTGTACTCTCTCTCTCTCTCTATGAAACCGTCTACTTTAGTTTTTTCCATCTCTCCGAAATCCTCCTAATAGTTAAGTAAGTAGGGCTCATATTCCGAGTTCCTCAGTTACTCTCTCGATCATTTCATTATGTACTTGCCATGTTAAATTGTGTCTTATAATTTTGATACAAAAACTTAAAACCCTTTCATTTATACTCAGACTCAGACATTGTCACGTGTCTTTTCTTTTTGTTTTATTTTGTTAACTCTGAGGAATGTCGCTGCCATTGTTTGCATAATTTTACACGAGAAAAAAAGTGTCTTTTTGTCAAGAATTTCAGTCTAAATAAAATTTGGCAGTGGAATGGATTCCACTGAAATGGAATCATTGGGATTGTGAGGACTCTCTTTTTTGTATACAGAGAGAGAGAGAGAGGGAAAGAATACAAAGGGAAAAGTTTATAGTAATTTTTCTATTGGAGGGAGAGAGAGAGAGAGCAAGAGCAAAGGCATCATCAAGTTGATCTCATCAAATGAAGCAATTGACCATAAGAATCTCATCTCCTCCTTGTATTTATCCCTTTTTTTCCTTTCTTCTCCGTTCAAATTCAATATTGATATTTCTATTATTAGATATTTCCTCTCATCTCTCTCTCTCTCCATGGATGTGATCTTGTAAAATGAGAAAACTAAACTAAAAATTTTCTTGATTGTAGTAACATTGGCCTCGTATAGAATGTGTAGCTTTGATATTTTCATTTTTTTTCACTCTTCCTTTTTTTTGATTGTTTGATACTTGCTCTACATACAACCCCTCTTGTATGTACTGTATGTAGATGTAGATGAGAGAGTGAGTGTGAGCTCATTGGATGATCCCTTGATTTAAACTTATCCAATTTATTCCTTGTTATACTTTGTCATATTACCGTAAACTGATTTGATTATCAATTCCCGATGAATTTCTCTCTCTCTCTCTCTCTCTCTCTCTCTCTCTTTGTGTGTGTGTGCCACAGTCAGCTTTAGAAAAAGAAACAAAAATTCTATACAATATTTTCTCTTTTGCGTGTCACGCCAAACTTTCTCTCTCAACCTTTTCTCGTCTATTTCAAACCATCCCAGTTTCAATTTTGTTCATGGCAAAGATCCCCTTTTTCTATTTTGTGTTCTCTAAACATAATTAAATATACATATACAGGCTGTAGTGGATTACAGTAAAGGAATAAAAAGTTGGCCAAAATAAAAAGTTTGTTCTGTGTTCTGTGTTTGAGACGTGGAAACGGGGGAAAGACTATAAAATGTACATGTCATGTGTAGTACAATATTAAGAATTTTGCATAGAGAATGAAAGAAAATACTTAACTCATTTTTTTAAAAATCAATATGAATTTATTTATGAAGGAGAGAAATTTCCTAAACAAAATCCTTGACAGTTTAGTGATATCAATTTACATATTGATGTTACATCCTCCCTCATATACTGGACTATAGGATTAACTTAATTGTTCATCTTGTGTAACTTGTTCATAGATTATGATTATGGTTATAGAAGAGATTTAGTATTTAAAAAGATAAAAAGAGATGAAAATTTTGACCGAGAGTCGTCAATCCTGTTCCAAGTCCATCGTACATAGAAGTAGAGATCTAGTTTGCTTTTAACAAATTAACTAAAGCTACACACACACACAAGAGTAAAATGTCATTGCTCAAAGAGATACAAAAAGGAAGGGACAATAGGGAATTAAATAATCGGTTTAGCCATTGAACAGACTACAAATAATGAAATTGAAAGGCAAATATACAAGTTTAACTTTCATGATCACTACTACATCATGTGGTCTATTTCTCCCTCTCTCTCTCTCTCTTGTTGGTCTATAGAATTGTATACAAAAATTCAATTTCAATTCGTGTACTTTGTTCAAACAAGCATTTTACTACCTTTTGGTATACATTTTTTTATAGTTAATGCTTCCATTGCTATAAAGTAAAGCTAGTAGAGTAATCCAGTATCCCTTCATTGTTGTCAATCATTGTTATCTGTCATTACATGTTATATAATAGGAGATGAGAGAAATTGAAACAAGTCGAGGGAGATTGGAACGTTTACGAGTAGTTTGTTGTATATTTACAATTATTAATGTACCTCTCTCTCTCTCTCTCTCTCTTCAACTTTTAAAATCTCCATTTGAATATAATATATCAGTCAGATTTTAATTGTGATGCTGGGGCTTGAGTTTGAGAGAGAGAGAGAGTTGCAACTTGTTTTGAGCTGACTTTGAGAAGCTCCAAGATTGAGTCATAACCACTAAAAACTTGTTTAATCTACTCACCGGACTCTGTATTATTCATGGACGGATGGATGGGGCCAGTGTGTGACTGGACTGGAGATATTTATGCTAGAAATCAAAATTGGAAATCAGACACCAATAGTTTTAACATTCCGACCATGTTTATCATTCAATGCCATACATAAAGTTATGCATACTTGTAGTTGTAGTAGTGAGACCTGTAAACAATGCGTATGAGAACTTGAACAATGAAATTAACAGCTAATCCTTATTTAAATAACCACAAAACTCACATTACTCTTCTTCCTTTCTTAGCCACTATCTGATAGCCATCTTGGCAAGTAAATGATCAATCTTTCGTACATATGTACGCATTTAATCTCTTTACTTTGAAAAAAAACAAAATATTTTCAAAGCTTAATGTTTACTAAAATATTTTCTTGCGCAGAAATTAATTTAGTCAAAACTAAATAATTATTGAATATTTCACTAATGAAGGTTGGTTCCATTTGTAAAATGTACACTTATAGCCTCATGAACTTTTGATGCTCTTTATGAAATAGACAATGCGATCTGTAAACATTAAAAAAAAATACTGTTGAAAATTAAATGTGGTCACTTGTCACATAACAAGTTAAAAAATAATTTCTCTTTCTTTACAATCCATTTAGATTGATTAGTAACATACTTTTTTTTAATTAATTACTGGTGGTGATGTTTTTGTGATGATGAAAAAAATTGAAAAGGACAATTAGAATATTTCAAGAGGTTCCTTTTCATAAAAGAGAAAAAGATGACAATGAATTAAGGGGAGGAGGAGGGTTGTCTGACTTAACAAACTTTTTTTAGCTTTTGAATTTCATTTTTGTTTCATTTTTCTATTGAAATAGAAACAGAAAAAAAACTGGTTCATGTCCAATATTGACAAGATACATTTATTATACCTACGCAGAGTAGTTTTTCTTATTATGTTCATGTTAATGCTGACACATAATTTCAAGTGTCCATATATTTAATAGAGATGGAGTGTCAGCAAGAGCATTTAAAATGTAATAATATGGCCATATGTGCTACACATATATTACATATAATAATGTGGATTGGATGATGAGGGAAAAGTTTTTATAGTGTCTGTATAAACACAAACTTATTTTCCGGCGTATCACTTGTTTCATAATATCCTTCAATATATAATAATACGTCTATCCATTATATGCTATCATTTCACATTATGCATTGTATGTGCCGTCGAGAATAGGCCTAGAATTTGACGTAGACAATAGGGACACTCGGAACTTTTTTTTTGCCCGTCTCTCTCTCTCTCTCTCTCTCGTGTTCTTCTTCTCCGGGACGAAAAGCACTTGATGTCAAAAGACTGGCTTCCGTTCAGTAAACAGGACTTTATTCTCTCTCTATTTCTCTACTCTGCCGCCTTCATCTGATCCTTTCTGCCTCGTTGGGCTCAATTCGTTCATATATCCTCTCCCTCTCTCTCTCTCTTTGTATAGAAATATTGAGTAAACTCTTTTAATACACTCACTAACGAACCAACGAACTGGTAACATTGATATATCCATCAAAAAAACGTAAACCACAATACACAATTTTCAGAGTCATTTGTCATAAATGGTCTCTCTCTCTCTTTATTCCATGAGCCCCTTCTCCAAATTTCTATTATCGTTTTTCTAATGTAGATAAATTCATTAGTCAAAACCAAACACTAATCGACTATCTAGTTCTAGTAGTTAAGTGAGGGGGTTTTTTTGATGACGAAATTTCTTGGAAAATAACAATTTTATATAAATATAATTGGGTAGTTTTTGAACATAAAGTATTTTTATTTTTTTTGTTTCATAAAAAAACTAATTGAGCTGACGAGAGACACGTATTTTATCTCATGTAATATAATATAGGAATTAAAGTAAGATGATCTGATATTGTTGTCGTGACTTTCTCATGGTAAAAATATTTTTACAGGGTTGATGACAAATGATGAAAAATTTCAAGTGTCAAAATTGGATCCTTAATGGACAACGACACTGTATACAAAAAAAAATTTTTTTGTCTGTGTATGAAATGAATGCTTAGCATTTGATTACATGAAGAAAAAAAAATAGTTTTGAGAATAAATGAGAAGGGATTTTGGAGTGTTGGCAGAGGATTGTCATTAGATTTTAATACACAATTTTGTGGTCAGTTAACTACATGAGTTGAAAATTATGTGTGAGCTACTTGTTTAGTGGACAGTGATAGAGTTGTTGTCATGTGTAGACGGGGAAAAAATGGAGAATGCTCAAATGGTAATCTGTAGAGAGAGAAAAAGTTTGGAAAATTGCAAGCTTTATTTTTTGCAATTTTTAAGGACATTTTAAATGGTGGCGACAGGAAATGAGAAGGCATCGTTCTTTTTTTTCTCTCTCTCTCTCTCGAATATAACTTTAATTTTATACAATATGTAGAGATATATTATTACATATAGAGCAGTGAAAAAGGGAAGCCGCGTTGTATAAGTAAATTAGCTATATTTTGATGACTTGTGATACGAGGATACTTCAACGTCTACATTTTTTATGGGGATAATCATTAGGCAGCGTGATGTGTTTCTCTCTCTCTCTTTATTATACAAATGTATGGCATATAACACTTGAAACTCAAGAGTGTAGTGCAATAGCCATATTTTTTTCACTGAAATGAATCATGAGGTATTTTTTTGTTATTTTAACATTTCTATTGGCTCATGTTGAATTTTTGGGGAGAAAAAAAAATGTATTTGACAATTTTAATCAAAATATTTTCTTGTTACATTACAAATTTTGAGTGAAAATCTTTTCACCATTTAAAATTGTAGAGATTGATTGTTTTTTGAGGAGAAATAAATGACTAAAAAAAAATGTTGGACATGTGATCATCGATCAGTTAAATAGAATAAAAATATGTGCCATGATGCAGTGGTCTATTTATCAATACAGTATGTACGATGTACTATTATTATATGTATACAATTCGGAACAAACGGAAGAATATCCTGTCTTTTCTCTCTCTGACTCCTGTTGACTGGTTTTTTTTTGAAAAAAAAAGAAGAGAGAGAGAGAGAAGAGTATCAAATAACACGATTGTACTCTCAATATGTCGGCCAAAGTCTTTTGTTGTCCTTGTCGTCATTCGTCACTAAGGTTTCTGTTGAAATGTGAACAAGTTGTAGATTTTTATTTACGCTCTATTATATACACACTCTCTCTCTCTTATAAATACATCAAAGAGAGTCCCTTTGAGGCACAAGCTGCAATTGAATACCCAGATCCTTGTTCAAAAAAAAAGTTCAAATAGGTACACATTTAATATTAAACTGGTCTATATTGTACAGAGTATAACTTTTTGGTTGAAAATTATGTGTGGTCATACGTATATTGACAAGAGTTTATTGGTTTGAAATTTAGTTATGATTTTTGAAAAGGTAAAAAAATGTTTTTATTTATTTTTGTTTGATTTTGTAGGAGGTTACAACATCACATGGGTCTTGGAAAAGGTCGACCCGAGTCAACAGACACGGATGATGGTCAAGATGGTAATAGTCCCCCTCGATCCCCAGCCCCAAGTGACACGTCCGATTCGGAGTTAAGTTTGGGTACAAATAGTCCTCCACCTCCACCATCCTCACAATCATCAGTGTCACCCTCAAGTTTGCATCCACATCATCATCATCATCCAGCCCTCCATGCATTCTCGTCATTGTCGTCCATGTCTTTTGGAGCTCCAACAATTCCAATTCCTGTAGCCTCCCTACCACTCTCATTACCCATGTCATCGTCCGCATTGACTCCGACACCAGCTCACATGACGACAATTCAAGCCATGCCCCCTCATCATATTCCTCATCATGCCATCTCACCTTCGGCTATTTTTCCAACTCTTGCTTCCCTCCATGGATTCACTTCTGCCATGTCCATGACTGGAAAAGGTGGTCTCTTTAATATTCCCAATCTTGAGCTCCATCGACCTTTCCTTCAGGTCAAGGGTCAACATTCTCCTGAAAGGCCAAGTTCCTCGTGATGACTTATTCACTCAACGTTAACACTCACACAAGTATTTCATATTATTATATAAATATTATTTAATTATTTTACATTACATTTAAATTACCTATATACACACATCAAGGCAACAGATAAAGAAGCAAAAAAAAAGTTCATCCTATTAAATAATAACAATACAATTTATCTTGAATGTTTCCTACTCATAAAAATATTTAAAAAATAAAAAGGCACAGTACATACAGTACCCCCATCGTAAAAATACATTCTCGTCTTTTTCTTCTCATCCTCTTGTCGTTGTTGTAGCACTCGGTACAACAATATGTACACATTTTAAAAAATGATATTGCATAATAAATATTCTCTCTCTCTCTCTCTTTCTTAAGAAAAACAATCGACTTGGACGTTAGGCTCTGTCATTTGAAGTTACGGGATATAAAAAAATAATCAGAATTAAATTCAACCCCGTGATTTTTATTATTAACCATATCAAGTATTTTAAAAAAGAATAATTAAAATTATTATTTTGACTATCTTTTGTCACATTCAATGTTATACAAGGCTAGAGAGTTTCAGTGTCATATCTGTAAAATGAATATGAGGAACAGTCGTGCAATATTTAATTTTAAATAGGCTTAAAATAACTATCGTTGCATCGTTACTTTCTAGCTTTTTATTAGCAGTTTTACTATACTGAACAATTTGCACATGGTCTACAATTCGCTATTCATTTTCACGTTTTGCATAAATTACACAACAAGCAGAATCATGATTACATAATTATCAGATACAGATAAATGCAATATTAATAGGAACAAAAATAAATTAGAATATAAATATATTACACAACATACCTTACACATTACAAATTTAGACTAAGTTTAACTGAGGTACATTAAAAAGTGCTGTTGATATTATGAAGGACGACATGATATACCTATACAGATTTAATAATGATTTAATTTAATTATTATATATTTGATATATAATTTAAAACAAAACCATGTGAATTTTAAAATGTAAATGTGTACTGTAATTACTGTATACGCTCCATACATAAAAATATTATTATTAATTAAATAGTTTTTATATATCCTATTTAACTGTAAGTACATTGTACAATTACTTGTGTAGTCAACACATATTTTAATTTTAATTGATACAAAGTTATTTCCCCAATTCTTCATTTTTATAGTACACAAGGCAAAAAAGGAAAAAGTCCTTTTTTTCTTTAAAATGAATATACTATTTTATCGTTATACATATATTAAATATCGTGATAATTAATTATTAGTTTCATTAAATAGATTTTCCCACGCTCTTAATTAAATGACTGAACGAGACGCAAAAAAGAATCTCAGACAGTGAATTATTTCGTTTTTCTTTTAATTTGAATATTAATTTCTAATTTCTCAAACAAAATGATCTGTCAAACATAAACATTTAATTAAAGTTCAGAATCAATATAAATTTCCATAAAATAAAACATAAAAAAAATTAAATGTGTAGACTCATAGACGAATATGGAATCACATAAATTAAATAATGTAAAATGACAAGAGTAAAAAAAAGAGAGGAAAAGAGCACCTGATCAAAAAAAATAAAAAGTTTTGACATAAAAAAGAGAAAAGTTGAAAATGAAAAATATATAAAATTATTATTTAAAAAAGAAATTTCATATAAAAAGAAAAAAAAATTATTCCGGACTCTGTACTGGAATAAAAGAAATTGAAATTTAAAATAAAATGAAAAACGTTTCTTGAAATGAAAACTATTGTCTAAATATGAAATATCAAATGACTTTGTACGCATATAAAAACATTCTACAATAATTATAGTACAATGGCATCATGGAAAGGTTAAAAACAAGAAAAATTAATAGACCAAGGGTACTCTTATAGCCGTTTAGTGATGATGAGAAAAAGTTGAATGGTTTTTGGGAAATGTAAAATAGGAAATAATTTGTTTCATATAATAATTTCAGTTATAAAGAAAGAGAAGAAGTTTATACATATTATAACAATAGTTGGAGCGTATTAGTTTGAGTATAAATTTAAAAAGAATAATAATACAGAAAAATAGAGTGAAACAGAAAGGAAAAAAGAAGAGAGAAAAAACTCAATAGGTTCTATGTTATAATCCTTCTTTACTCCGGTCGAGTCTTATCGTTGAGGAAATCGACTAATGCATCCACTTCATTGTAATCCAAGCATTGTATTCATTTCATAAAGGCATTGTATACTCTTCTCCTCTCTCTCTCCAGCACCTGATAAAATTTCATTATTATTTCAATAATATTCTCCATGAACACATTTTCTTATCATTGTACAAGATAACTTCATTCAATTCTCTCTCTCTCTCTCTCTATTTTTTTCTCTCCTAACCAAGTATCTGTCTTATATATTTTCAAAAACTTTCTTTCTATTTTCATCATCTTTTTACATCTCCTGGTCATTCTCAAACCATATAAATAAATATCCATTTTATTTTCTCAACTTTTGTTAGAAATTTTTGAGAAAAATGAATGAGCTAAAAAAGTATTGATTTTTATTTACATTTTAAGTCATGGAGAGAGAGTTTGTTAATAATGTGTGACAAAAAGTAAGAGTAAAGCTGACAAAATGGTGGACTATCTCCAATGAATATTTATGAAGGCTTTCCAGTCCATTTTGGTTGGACACTCAGTTCAGACTGTGGGTTGGTTTCTTCACGGCACGTCATGCTAATACTAAACAGCCCCAAAAAATCATGCAACTCACAACACACAGGAACTGGCTTTCGTGTACTCTTGCTACAATATGTACGCATTTTCAGATTTAGTCTGCTGCATGCTCAACTTTATTTCATTTTGTGGATCATCATTTTTACATGGTCAAGGACTACGGGCTAAATTAGAGTTAAATTAATTTTAATAAATTCTTTCTCATTATTTTATTTATTTACTAGGTAAATTTTTCCTCTGATATTCTTTGCGTCTATATTCCTCTCTCTTTTTTAGTACCTCAAAATGGGATTTAAATGCCTTAAATGTGAAAGTTTTTAGAGGAAAATATTTCATCCCTTGAAATCAAGTGAAAATAATTAGGAATGTCATTTTAAAAAATTATTATTGTTTTTTTTTTCATTTAAAACTAAAATCCAGTGAATGCTCTGAAGCATGATTTTGTTGATGGTGATCATGATGAAGATGATGGACTTTGAGTGTCTTTTTAAATAGTATTAGTTATAATAATATACTTGTTTGATATAACAAGTATAATATTTTAGCTTTACTTTCATCCACAAGTTCTCAACTCAAGTCCAACTCCCCACTCTCTTAAAAGTCTCCCCTCCCCCTGCTCCTGACTGACGATTCGGAGAATTTACTACTCGAGAGACAAACAAAAGGGGGGTATTGGCCATATAGAAGTTTGAATGGTGTTGAACTTTTGTTAGTGACCCGATCCCATTTAAGTAGTAAATACTAAATACATTGAATAAGGGGAGGGCATTAAACCATTCATTGTCATTCATCATTGAAGCTCGAGTTAGAGTCCATTATTTATGTGCATATTAAAAATTCTTGTGGATTTTAACTCATGTTTACAATCCCCCCATCACCCATCACCCAACAATGAGTAAATGAGAGTACATACACACACTACAAAAGGTAGTAGAGTTGGATATATGCTAATGATTACGATTAGTTTACATTTAAATTTTCTCTGCATTAGTATTAGTGGAAGGTGAGAAGTGGAAGGAATTGAGGTGAATAGAGAGAGAGAGAAAAGTGATTTTCAGTTTTGAATTGAATTTATCGGTTTAGTAGGCAAGGAAAACATGCGGTCAGGTATACCTAATGGGTATTATCCATGTAATATAATACCAAAATCCGAAATGGCTACATGTAAATATACACAGACTAAAATTTCTGCTCAAACTTACTCTCTCTCTCTGATAGAGACGGAGTTGGAGTATATGGGAAAATTTTGTGGTTGTGGTCATGTCATGGAGTTGATATAGTGAAAAGTTGTATTATTATGTAGTTGGATACATAGTTTTTTTGGTAAGAAGTTGGGTGGAACGAGCTGGGAGATGAGTTTGTATGTTGGGTATTTAGAAGGAAAAAGAGATTATGAACAGAACGCTACCTTGGAACATTGGATAAAGTGGCCGTTTACTTAATGCCTTTTCCATTGAACAGCTCAGCAACTCTTGGGGATGAAAATCTGTGGCTGATGGATTTTCCTCACCAGAACAATACACTCACATTCACACGTCCACTTCTTTTTTGTTGTTCAATCCCTACGCACATACCCCACAACACATCCTTTAATATACTCTCCTCCCCATATAAGACTCCACTTTTGCTCTATAAAAATAACCCATGTACAGCTTATCTCTCATCACACAGCCCCTACCAAACTGCTGGAACATTATATAAACAAATTGATATACATACAACTAATCTGCCAAGGTAAAATGTTCATATGTACCTTTTTTCCTACTAAACAGCTTTAAATTTGAAATACATGGGAATAAGAGATGACGAGCTTATACAAAAAAAAAAATACTTTATAGTTGCCAATGTTTTTTTTGGTGTATTTTGTTGAACTATATGGAACAATGTAACATGAAATTGTGATTCATTTATACTACACTACACAGATACAAGTAAAATATATGCAAGTTCATCTTAAATGAGAATGTTATATCTCTTATGTATCTTCCTACTGGATGATCATGATGATGAGAAATCTAAATGGAAATCAAAGCTCGGAAATGTCAGACCAAGGGATGTAGGGATGCACAACATGGTGGATATTTTATGATTTTGCTGATTTGTCAAAAACTACTCTCTCATATGTAGACAAATACATGAATGTGTTGGGTGTTATGGATTTGAACCGGCGTCACATATTCCTTTTTTGAGACAAGAGAGCTAGAGAGAGAGAGAGAGAGAATTAAAGTTGTGGAGTCTGTAATGGAACCATTGGTTAATCTCACTCTGTGAACAAATCCTGGTAAGGCTATTGTTGCCACAATCAGATTGAGATCAACTTACCATTAGTTCTAGTAAAGTATCAACTGAACTCTGTACCATTCTCTCTCTCTGTCTGTGTGTATGGATGAGAGTTCATTTGTGTTGACGGATTTAACATTGAGAAGTGAGAACCCAATGGACGTGTCCAAAGAGAATGGATTTTAGTACTGTAGATGACCAGGAATTTTACAATGAATTTTGTATTTGAATACATTTCAACGAGGATTATCCAGGAATTAACACTATGCATAATACACTATTTCTATTGTGTATTTTACTCATACATTCAAGTATTGGAGCATCAATTTCAACTATAAATTAATTCAAACCCATCCATTTTATTACAAACAAAAAAAACTTGAATTCTTTGTAATTGCGTAGAGTATATTAAACACATAATTATTTTTCCATTAACGTGGTGGGATGTGGTAATATTTAATGATTGACATAAAATTCTTGGAAAAATGATGAAGGCACACACAGACGTCGGTAAAGTGAAGAAGCTGTATTTAGACTCAAAAAATTCTTCTTTTCTTGTATATTACTCGTACATAAATAATAATACACTTGAGTCTTGACCGTCTTAAAAATTAAAGTGATATGAAGACACCAAATGAATCAAGTCGGGAGGTCGGAGCCAAAAGTGAAGAGCACACGCCAATGGAAGGAGAGAGGGGAAGTTGGTTCAAAAAGAAGCATTAATTCCTACCCTCTCTCTGTCACCTCATACTTTTTTTCTATCTTTAGTATCATCTCTTCAAAAATTCCATTCTTCTTCTCTCATCTCCACTTACACCCTCCATTCTCATCCACAAATATGTACAGGGACACAAAGATTTTTACCGTAAAAAGGTGCCTTAACTTACCTAATGTTAACCTACACTTTTTTAAGTGCACGTCCCACGTCACAACATTATTTTTGTCTTTCTCTCTACCTTTGGCCCTTTTTATTATTTTTTTTACTTGTGATGATATTTCTGAAATAAAAGCATCCATCTTTTGATACTGTAAAAAATGAATGAAATAATTATACCAGATCATGCTCTAATCCCAGCTCAAGTACCACCAAAAAAAACTATGAAAGAATTCTCTCATAAAAAAGTACAACAAAATGTCACATTCATTGGAGACTAAAAGTCTGGCAGGTCAAGACATAAAAGAATCAAAAAACCAGAAGAGTGGGAAATACTAAATACTATGGTATTTTAAACCAAAGAATATATAATATAATATTAATATATATTTTTTAAGTTGACAGTGTCAATGATAGACACATGGTCAAGAAAAGGTAAGAGTTGTGTGCTTTGAATTAATATGAAGAATTGATATGAGTGTGCGTATACACTTCATTGACAGGAATTTCGGTGGACAAAAATCTGGTTGACTTTTTACTCACTGAAAAATATTTGAAATTCTGATATATATATACGCTTTGTCATATATAAACTACTAGGTTTATAAGCGTGTGTTCCTATTGGTATTTTTGTATTTATTATACTACAGACACTCGAATGTTAATTCAGGTGCGTAGACATTTAAAATTCGTTTTCCTCTTTATTACGTACACTTTATGATATGATACGACTACGAGTATGTGCGTGTCACTCAAAATAGTGAGGGATATTTGTATACGTATACATGGCATGTCAATGTATCATAATGGGAGAGGAGGAGAAGGATTTGTATAGTGCAGAAAAAAATGTAAATAAGTATAACTGTGTGGTGAGACTAATGTTGGAAAGTTGGTTTGAGTGTGAGTCTATTATGAAATGAAGTTGGCTCTATATTTTTCATGATATCCCCAGCTCTTTTGCTTCCTTTTATTATTATTATATTGAGTTCTCCCTTCCTTTATACAAACTATACAGTTCTTTTTACTTCTCTCTCTCTCTCTCTCTCTCTCTCTCTCTCTTCTGTCCTGTATATTATATACAGATATGTTCACACTGTTTTTATGCTGCCTCTTTAGAGCTGTCATGTTGAGTCTATAATCCGAGTTGATGGTGACATGCATATGAAAAATACACTTCTCTCTCTCGACCCATTACTCTCTCTCTCTTGTGACTAAATACTTTTATTCTCTCTCCAGTTTACTCTCTAAGCTCGTTCTTCCGTATCTTTATTCTATCATTTTATTATATTCCGCCTCATTCCATGACCAACATTTTCAAGACATTTTTCACAAAAAAAAAATTGCCCAGCTGCTTTTCTAAAGTATTCATATTTTCTATATTAAGAGTCTTTGATTTTTTTGAATACCTTTACAAAATACTTGCATTGATGATACTAGTACTGATGATGAGCACTGGACAAGATTGATTTGATCGAAATGTAGATGACAAAATTTAGTTTTGAAGGTGTAGGATGAAGGAAGATGTTGAGGCCAAAGATTCTTATTTTTCTCCCCTTTGATGATATCATTGTTCAAGATGAAAAAAAATATGATGAGAGGGTATAATAAATACCATTCCAACATCTTTGCAGTCTTGTTGTCAATCCGATCAAGATGATTCGTGTCTAACATTGTTTTTCATGAGGTTTTCAAGTGACTACTTGAATCTATGAGACGTGACATTCAAAGTTTGTGTTTTTTTTATCTCATCTATTCTATTCTATTATTATACACGAGATGACATGATATTTTATTTTCACAGCACAATTATTTATATTATGAGACATAAATATTTAGTTTACTAAAGACACTAAAGTAAACTTTTTATATAAAAAAATAAGATGAAATTTTTCAGTTGACAAGAGAAGAATTGGAATGAAACTGTATAATTAGTATTGTGAAAAGAATAAAATATTAGTGGGTTTGATGTGTGGAATATTATCACCATGAAAAGGTTTTTATCCATGAGCCCCATCAATATCTGTAGTTAGTACACCTTTGAAAATTATGGTAAATATGGAGTTGACAGTCAAAAGACAAACTAGGACAAGGAGTTTTTCTCTGTGACCATGGAGAGGGTTGGTACAGGTGGTGTTGGTTGCTTATCGGTTTTCTGGGAAATTTCCAGAAATATTGGAACAAGAATGAGAAGAGAATTATGAAGAGGCTTTCAAGTTTGACAAAAAAGTTTAGTTTTATGAATACCCACGTTTAGATTGTACAAGACAAGTAGTATCTCTTATAGGAAGAAGGTGAAGGTTTATCGTTTTTCATGGCAAGTATTTGGAAAATTTGCTACATGTTTAACTTATTGCATCGTTTTCCCTATTAAAGTGATTATACGGGATATGATCAATATCAATTTGTATTTGTAGTAGTGGTAAATGGATAAGAACAAGTTTTTTTTGTATGGTTGTCAAGTACTTATAGTGATTGGGAATTCATGATGGTACATACCTATGTACAAAAAGTGACTAGTAGTAGTAGTCAAGCCATGTATTATTGAAAGCACGCCCTGATACTGAAATTAGTATTAAAGTGCGCGGCCAAAGGTGTGTGTATCAACGTCGCTTTTCAGTGTCCAAAATTGACAAGTTGTGCTTGTTTCAACCCAAGTGATAATGAGAAGAGTGAGGGAAGTGCCTTTTTGATTGACAGTCACTCTTCACAGTCCCTTCCATTTTTCTCAGGTTTTGTCTTGCTCAAGCTCAACCACGACCAAGAACATCATGTCCATTCATGTACCCACCATTTGTTCTTACCACCTCCAGCCATCAAATATCACTTATAAATTAAGGAGTAGTATTTAGCTCCTAGCTCTACTTATTTACTAATGACAAGACAACTATTTTTTTTAAACCTTTCATTCATAGTATTAAATATATAAAAGATCAATTGTTAAATATTTGACACTGACCGTCCATTTTCTTTTACTTTTTTTTTAAAGTCCATTTTATTATTACACTTGTCTATAAAGTTTATTGTTGACATGTATCATTTATTAGTATTAATCATGTAAAATTATATATGTATTGACGTCTGACAATATAAAATAAATCATAAAGTACAGAGATTTTACAGAGACTGAAATGACTCCCTGTACAAGTTAATATTTTCTAAAACTTAATTGTACTTTCAATTACTAAAATATCTCAATGCCATAAGTTTAATCAGTATCGAGAAAATTCCTTTACCATTGTATTTTACTCGTATTATACCTCTGTATATATATTCAATTTAGCCAATTTTTTTCACAGTCATTGATTAACACATTTTTAAGACTGGCTCAAGACATATAATATAAAATATATATAAATGCAGTCTATCTTAAGATGGATCAGGTTGTATCGAATATTAAATGATAATTATATGGCAGGCTTGTAAGTAACCCTCACCGTGTGGTCAAAATTATTTTTTATGATGAACGGAGAGAGAGACGACAATGTACATAGAGATATAAATACAATGAAGTAAACACTGAACCTCCTCCTTGAGAGTCAAATCAATAAAGTTGTTGAAGTAAAAACAATAAAAATGAATAAATACACACCCTCCACATTAGCAGTATTTTCACACTGAAACATTTTTTTTGTCTGTTTCTCTTCTTAAGTGAATTATCGATTAAGATATATCTCATTTGGAGCTGGGGACTCGAAAACTTGATTATCGATAAAGGTGTGCCTATATGTTTGTACCTCTCCTGCGAATAGAAATAATGATTTGAAACAACTTCATAGCCTTCTACACTTGCCAAAACTCCATTTATTAGAAGGTACCACTCACCATATCAAAACGCGTATCAACATCATCAACGTATCACAATGTAACCAACCTTTTCGCAATTTTTTTCTCCCTCTCTCTCTCTCTGTCTTGTACAATACGATTAAATACTTGAATGCCCTTGAACAATGACAGCGTTATCAATTATCAATTTTGAAAACATGTACACAATTTAATTTAACTTGTTATTTCATAGTACATAAAATATATTATAGTCTTTTATCTTGTTTGGTTGTCTTGTCCTCTTGTCATATGATGCCTACGGAACCAAAAAAAATAAAGTTTGGTTTGTACACCTTGAATCAATTTTATTTTTATTTTACATTTCAATAACTTGAAGAATCACATTGTACAGATACAGTCTGTAGAGTATAAAAAAATTGTTTATTAATTTCATATTATACGTTATCTTATGTACATACAAAAAATGTTTTCATCTCTATATTCTCAAAGATACAATAAGTACAGATACATGGGCAAGACGAATACATTTGTTTAAAGGATAAGGCCAACAAAATTACTGAGAGAGAGAGAGAGAGAGAGAGAGAGAGGCTTTTGGGTTTGAAGAGACGGAGCAGACAACCGGAATCAAAGCAGACATGATTTGCGTTTTGTTGGAGAGACAAACTCCCCTGAAATTGTATCCCCAACAGGAGCCAGAGAGTAGCACACTGAGTGAAGATCAGAGAGCACAGATGAAGAAAAGAAATCATCCATAATTTCAACTATACGAACCACACTCTTCTCCTTTTTTTATACTGTCCATGTTTGTATAGAATACACACTTGAATATTATGTTCAAGTACCCATATTGTGGGTATATATATATTTGTACACACGCAGATCATTCATTTTCTTTTATAACCTTAATCCGTAACAAAATAAAGTAAACTTTTTTTTCCTTTCCTTCTTTCACCCCCACTCTCGGCTGGCTGCTCATATAGTGCTCATTACTTGCATTTACATTTTATGCTATAATCAAATTCTAATCTCTCTAGCGGTGGAACCCTATCCAAGAGAGAAAAAAAGGTTATAAATAAATAATTTATATCATGTTTGTATCGGTACAGGTATAAAAAAAACATTGTGTATTATTGTAACAATGTCAGGAACGAATCTCTTGTTCTTTTTTTCCCCTCCCTCTTACTTTTTTATTCTTTTAGAAAATGATTGTAAATACAGTAGAAACATTGTTTGGTTTTCTTTGAACATTATTTGTGTTTGTGTGTTTTAAGGCATCAACGGGTATTCAAAAGAATTGTTTATTTCAACTCGCTACTGTACAGTACACTTTTCTATCTGTAGATTCTCATTTTTTCCTTGTTCACCTTTTTTAAAGGTATAAAAAAAGTATGAATTATAATGGACTACAGACACTGCCGCTGCTCATGACAACTTTTCCTGCCAATGGTGAAAATGCTTGTTGAGCATGATGCGTGAGGGATGGTGACGGATAAATGGAAAGGAATACAGATTTTTGTATAGTCAACAGAGTGGGTTAGGCATCAAATGAGATGTGGACTTTTCAATGAACTTAACCTACCGTACTAAATTATGACTCTTACTTTGTGTTTCAAATAAAGGGCTTAACAAAATATCCCTTTCATATGATACAGGATCAAAGGGTTCTTTTTTATCCCTAAAACTACGATACATTTTTTCAGTTTCACAAGGCTCATAAAATTCTTGTTTTTATCTCTTCATACTTTAAATTACTTTATGCGTGCAAAATTTTGTTATTTTCATAATTATTGTCTTTATCTGTAAATTCTAATTTTTTGGCCGACCTGGATAACGTGACAAAATTAATGAATTATTTATTAGTTTGTCATAACATTCAATTTTTGAGGGATATGCTGACATGACTATAAAAATGTATTGAAAAAAATTGGAAGAGTGTGGGAGGAGGGGATAGTGGAATTTGGAGAAACCCAATCAAGTCTAGTCAATGATTATGGTTGAATGATTGAAGAGCTTTACATAAATTGTATGGAAAAGTATTGATTTCCCCATGATTGATCTCGACTCCCACTTGATGTAGAAAAATAAACTGATACTTTTTTTCCACAATGATGAAGCTTCCATGGCTCATTTTCTTGTGTACTGGTTACTCACTAAAGAAACTTTATCGGCTTTCTTTTGTCATCTCTGTATTTGTACTCTCTTTGTTCATTGTACTCATCATACGACATACGGTTGTTACGTATCACTTTTTAAAGAATGATGTGATGCAAACAGGTAACAAGAAAATGTTGGGGGGATATAGAGACAGTAATTTAATATTGATTACTGACAAGAGTGTACATACGAGTAAAAATTGTTACAAGATACAAAGAAAAAAAAGAGATACTGAACAAGATTGAATTTCTTCTTCATTGACATTGACAGACTTACCTCGATGTCACTTTTTCATACGCTCAATATTGACTATATTCAGGTTTACCAGGTAAAAAATTCCACACAACTTTGGTAGACTTGTACTCTGTATCATGAATCATGATTATACTTTTCTTTGCAAAATTTACTAAAGAAAATTTAACTCTAAAGATTTCTATAGTTGTAACATTAGGAGGAGAGTGGACTATTAAAGAGAGAGGAGTTGAAAGAAGAAAGTTTGTGGAATTTTTATTATTTTGAGCCTGTTCAATTTCCATGAGTACAATGGATGACAAATATTGATATTGGTATGTGGAGTTGTCTATAGTTGAAAAGCATGGAGAGATGGACTCATCTTTGTGTGTTGATACCCAATAAAAATAGGGATTGGAAGATGAAAGACTACTTGATATGTTGGTAAAATTAGTTACAAGGTATTTCCCATGAAATCCATCATCTTTGCTGTTCCGGAATGGGAATGGATATCTTCGGTGAGATAATACAAGTGCAGTGTGGAGTAAAAATGAAATGCAAACAAGTATCTAAATATTGTACTAAAGGTAGGGTAAATGTGGCCCTTGATAGAACTTCTCTCTCTCTGTTGTGTATTTAGTTTGGCATTTGAAAAACTATCAAATTTCTTTGAAACTTCCGTAGAAACATTTGAAGCTTCTGTTCTGAAAATGTCAATGGTCAATCAAGCGTAAAGTATCCTAACTATCCGTCTCTCTATCTACGTCCTACGGGCTATTTGAAGCTCATTCAAGTTTTTATATACCTTTTCTTCATATTTTGTATTTGTATTTCGTATCGTATTTTATTCCCTTGTAATGTTTATGTGTATACTTTTAAAAATGGATGAATTTCCTTAGCCCCCCCCCTCCCTCTCTCTCTCTGTATCATCAACACAGTGCGTTGAGTTTCCTGACTTTTTCCTCTATTGTGGTTACACTTAAATATAATCAGGGGAAGGTTGAGGTATGAGAGGTATAATTGACTGTGGTAAAATACATATGTTTGGCTTCATCATCACCATCCCACGTATATATCCAAATGTACATGCTCATAATTTGTATTAATGGTCTTGTATTACCATTTGTTACAGGGGGGACTGGTACTAACGTGTGTTGGATGTGTAGGGATATGTAGGAAAAGAAGAGAAAACAAAGTTGAAGGGAATCAGTAGGGCGTATAAACACATTGTTGCTCTTTTTCGTAAGCCCTTAATGAATCTCTAAATATTGTTCTGACATGTCAGATTGTCTGTAGGTAAGATGTCATCCCTTGACATGTGTCAAGACCTTATCAAACATAACCATCACTATAGAATCTTTTAAAGTACACACACACACACACAAGAATCATTTCATTTTAAACTTATACTAACATATGTTCTATGTTGTACTACTCTAAATAAAAGGCTCTAAAAAGTGTAACAAGACTTTTTCTCAGCTTTGAAACGAAACAAATAAAACTCTTAGCTCTTTTCTAGTCTCTCTAGTGTTAGATCTAGATTTTCAACAGATAAAACTTTTACTCTATAGTCAGAGCAAGAGCTTAAGAAAAATTTGAATATGAGAGAGAGAGATGTACTTGTTTTAATATTGAATTTATTTTCCTTTTTCTTTCAACTTCCAACACACAAAACTTAATCACCACACATGAGAATTGTATGACTTTACTTGTATGTCACAATTTGAACTTGAGTCTTGGTCAAGTTAGTTGAGTAAACGCAGGTGGTGAATAAAAATGACAGTGGTTTGTTTTAATTTAAATGACAAATTTTATGAAAGGGGTGCAGCATTGGGCTAAAGTCATTTAATAAAATTATTTTTGTCTGCAGTTAAAGTAAAGTGTCAACTATTCATATTAGCACGAGGATGAACCACATGTTTGACATGAATTTTGTATCTTTTTTTTATATGATAAGGATAATATTGATTATATTTATTAATTATGGTGAACATGTAAGTACATATCCTTCATTTTTATTATTTTTACTTGGACATAAAACATGAATCGTACATGTTTGAGACTGAGACGTGTTGTGTGTGTAAAAAAATTGGGGATATGACAGGTATGAGGTAGTATTAATATTAAGGATTGGAGAATAAAAAAAGAGGGGATTGTTATGACACCATTGTGCTTGGGTAATGGAAGAGGTGTCACCATAAGTTTTATGAGGACAAAAACTAATGACGCGTAAAATTCTCCAGGACCAGCTCCCCACTCTTGTGTTTGTACTACTGGAGGAGACTGGAATGGGAAAAAGGGGTTAGGTCAAGTTGGTTCTGGTTCGTTTTATGGAGGGTAAGTGTGTGTGTACTTTAGTTTGTAGTGGCAGGGGACACTAGGGAATTTCAACAAGATATTCATAAAGGATAATATTAAACGACATGTACACATTAACTGCTCTGTTACACTCCCTTTCAACAAAATAACTCACTTTTTCACTACTACAATATTATGTACTCAAGACTACTCATCATGTTTTTATTCTTGGACTATTTGAGGGACAAAAGTACAAGTCAAATTTCATATCAATGATCATTGAGATTCGGTGTCTTCATTAATTTCAAAAATATTTTTTGGAAAATAACTTTTCCTGACAGTTTTACTATTTGTGATATATGTATGAGTTAATGTTGGTTGTGATATAAGAGTTTGATATGGGATGAAATAAAAAAAATTTGTTCGTGCCAATAAAATATGAATGTATTTAGGGAAGCATTCCAGGGCCCTATTGTTAGTGTAGTTGGGGTATATGAGAGTGAGTGTCTGTGTGTATTGTTGAAATGTTGACTCTTCCACTTATCCCAGAATCAACACGCTAGCATCTCTCTCATATGTTTATTCAACATATGTAGTCTACACAATGATTAGAACTAACACACTCTTGTTCAAGAAAGCTGTACCCAAAAACAAGAAGACAAGAAATGTACACAGGGTGATTCAATCCCATTCTTCCAAAGTCCTCCTTTTTGACATTTAAGGGCAGTGTAGCCCTTAATTTATTTATTCACAATTATTTTAAATACTTCTTGGTCATTTTTCCCTTTAATTATGTAGTCCATGCAATAAAATTGTCTAAATTCTTAATCTAAGCGTGTCCAAAATGTGGACTACAAAAGGTGTATATTTTTTCTCAGTAAAGGTCAAAGGTCAAAAATTTTAAAGTTTAAACTATTTATTTCATAAACACTAGAATTGCACTGTATGTGGATTTTGAAAGGGGTACTTATACCAACAATATGAAATTCTTGAATTTGACATGATTGATAATAAAATAAAAACTGTAATTAAACTGTTTGTTTCATCCCGAAATTTATGACATAAAATACAGTTTTCCATGATATTCCAGAAAAGAGAAGAAAGTTTTTCCCTGGAAGTTTGATGACGAGAATAAACAACATTGTCAGTCTCATATGTTATTCCTACTCACACATAAAACATCGACTCCTAATAAAATTACCACTCATCGTATCAAGCGACTATCTCTCCTCTTCCTTCTTGTTCTCTCTCTCTCTCTTGGCGAGTGGAAACATTCCTTGTGTTTGCTTTTTGTGTCTATCTGTCTCCATGTTAGAAACTCCAGTGGGACGACACTCAAACTGTGACAGAGCCAAAACCAACTTGGCAATCCAATCGATCTTTTCTTTCTTTTTTTACATATAACAGACTCCATAGAAACTCACTGTATATTCATTCTCCTCTCAACAACGCCAACGACTCCGAAAGAACCTTACCTTCTACCTCTTTCAACTTCAAACAGAAACTGAGCACTCTATATCCCTACACTGACACATGTATAGGCAGACATATGTAGAGCATTCCAATTCTGAATTTATTTTATTGTACTTGTGTGTGTGTGTGTCTCCCTGTATTTTTTTAAAAGTTGAAACTTGGAACTTTTGAGATGAGAGTCCAGACTTAAAATTGAAATGCCATGTTGATGCATTATAAGAACCTACCTATGTACATGTATGTATAGGTCTGAGAGAGTATGCATGTATAATAATTTTAGTCAATTCCGGGCTTTTACTGGAGAATTTATGAGTTCTTGTTTGACAAAAGCAGTAGCTTTTACCCGGAAACTACTAACTAGAAAAACACGATCTACTCTCGTCATCTTGGGTACCTCCTCTCTCCGATGATAATATTGACGATGTGAGTTTTTGTGTAAGTGGCAAACCAATTCACTTCTATTAACTTTTCCCTCGTCTATTATAGTTAATAGAGTCTTGAATTAAATCAACTTGTATGGACAACTATTATTATTTTTTTTTCAACCTTCATCAACTCCCCCTTTTCTTACGCTTATATCTAATGTAAATAGATTACATAAAAGAATTATAATTAAATTCCAAACTTTTTCTCCTCTATCTCTATCTAGCAGAATATACATATGTATTTAGTACATGTAAAATGGAGTAATTATAATTAAAATTCCCAAAATAAAATTAGTCAATATTTTTCTGAGCTAATTATGTATAAACTAGAAAAAGTTTCTTTTTTTGGGCTGAAGCTGACGCATCTTAACTTTATCTTAAAACTGACCTTTTGAGTTGAAAATTGTGTAGAAATGATTGCAGAGAGGTAGTTGCGATAATAAATATGCCGTTTATCTCAAATAATTTTGTTTTGATAAAAAAAGGATACATGGATGAGTTGATAAATATGGTAGAAAGAGAAACTAAATGTGTGTTTGTCATAAATGTGATTATCAATTTGGGGAAAAAACGAGCATATATGCATATTCCAAGTAGTTTTTTTTGGAGGTTCTTGTGTTGTTGAAATATGGTAAATGGCATGATTTGATAAATAGAGAGACGATGGAGGAGGATGTAAGAATTGATTACCTTTTTTGCTTATTGGCTTTTGAGTTTAAAGCTGAGAAAAAAGTTCTGGTTGAGTCTCTCTCTCTCTCGTCTGGTAGACACCTTGTGCAAAAGAGAAAGAGCGAGAGGATTGAGAGAACTCGATCGTACAATTCGATTGACTGGGAGTTCTTTAATCAGCTTCGTCACTTTTTTCCTTTTGATCTGCACACCATGAGTATATTGGCTCCTTCCTTTCATCCATCTCTCTCTCGTCTCGTCTCGTACGGATAGCAAGATTTCAACTCTTCAGAACTAACACTTTTGTCAAAAAAAATTCTCTCTCTCTCTCTCTCTCTCTCTTGCCTCATAAATGTAATATGCCAAATCAGAATCATGAGTATGAGTTCATGGTTGATCCATTGTAGCTGTAACTATACTGGTAATGGCATGAATTTTTTTATATATCTATGCAATGCATAATAACATGTGTTACATGTATTTGGAGTATTATCCCTTTTGGATGAATTCAATCGTGTGTGTGTGTCTGTGTATTCTACATTTATTTATTTTTTACATTTTTCATCCACAATCGTCACAGCCATGTATTTCATGTTGACTGAAATGTTTGATTTAGCGAGAAATACAACTCTCAACATTTTAAAAGTTTTCACAATTTACACATGAACGTCACGACTACAACGAAGTCTTGTTTTTTTTGTAGTAAAGAAAAGATATTAAAATATTATAATAATTTGTATGGTTGACAAAATGTATCTAGAGGAAATTGGCCACCTGTTAAAGTTTTTGTTTTTAGTCATAACTTTTATTTGAGATTGAGTGAGAGACCCTCGCGTTGTTTATTTGTTGTGAGGGTAGTTAACCATAATATTTTAATGGGGAATGGGCAATAGGCATCAGTCTGATGATGGAATCATTTAAATGATCGTTCACGCGCTGTGCTCAAAGAGGAAAAAGTACCTAAATCTTGTCCTGTCCAGCTACATTTATGTACACCATTTATAAACATATGGAGGCATTTGTTGTTCATATTTTCCAGATTGGGTCTCTAAGTACACACACATAGAAAGTTGAGTACACAGACAGAGAGAGAGAGAGAGGGAATGAATGAGGGAAGAGTGAGAGTGTGTATTTGATAGAAAATGGGAAGAAGAGCATGAAAAAAGAATAGAGAGCAAATGATTCGCGGTGTCAGGCACACGGTAAGTGATCAATGGTCAATTGTCCACGAAATTGAAAAATCGTGTTCACCATTGTATTTCAAGTTTCTCTCTCCTTCTTCTTCTCAATAGTCTCCTCTCTCTCGCGAAATCGTATAGCACATGGAAACTTCCAATCTCACTTTATTCTACATTTAATTTATTTCCTCATTTCTCACACTTTTTATGTAAACTTTATATATCCAAGGATATAATCTCATGTCTATATCTATACACACAGAGAGAACTGGACGTTTGACAGATCTAGCTCCCATCTTCTCTCTCTCTCTCTTATATTAATAGTGTCTGAAAATCTACTTTGTGGTTGTCTTTCTCTTTTCTCATTTCTTTTCTTCTCATTCATCCTCTTATATATACATGTGTACATGTACATATTCAATCTCATTGTCAACTTGAGAAAAAATTACTCATGTTGATTCTTTCCACAATCTCAATTTATTTCTTGTGCAAAAGACAAACTATTTTACTCCATTTAGTTGACATTGTTTAAACTAATTTTTTTAACAATTTTTTTCATGAAAAATCATTCCTCAATTTGTATAACTTTTACATTGTCACAATGGGAGAGACAGAGGTAAATTCATTATGGTGATAAAGCATGATTTTTATTTATGTGTTGTTTTCATATATTTGCATAAAATTTTCATATGTGACGTGTGAGATATGACATATCTAGTTTGTGGATGCCTGGGTTCAGTATTTATATGGCTGTGTGGTAGTACAATTCCATGGGAGTGAGAGTCATGAGATGCCACACAAAGAGGAAATAAAGAAAAGGGGGCGAGAAAAGTATTCGGAGCTTTGACGCTTCCAATTCGGGTTTTTTTTCTCTACATGTACATGCATGTAGGTATGTATAGTGGAATGGAGGGTTGGTTTCCGTTGGAGGATCTTGGAGCATATGTACTTAATATCCTGTATTGATTTGCCAAGTTCTTAGGGTCCTTTACTACTTGCTGACAATCAAGAGACTCTTAGATCCTATGGCTCCCTATTTTCCGGATGATTAAGCGACAAATCAGAGATACAATGCAATGAACCCCATTCAATTTGTTCCTCTGTAAATCTTTCTCTCTCTCTCTGCCTTTCCTATAATTACGACGTCGACACGAGCCTCTCTCTCTCTCTTTGGATGATATAAGGGAAAGATGCGATTTTATGTCTCCTTATGCATCAAAGTCCTTGTAGTCCCTCTAAAGTTTATTTTTCTTTCTTTTCCTCTTCCAATGTTTTCTTGTCAGCTTGTCGTTCTCAGATTTTGTCTCTTTTTTTGCTACTCTGTCGAAATAACTTTGTGTCAGGATGTCCCTCATGAAAAAAAGACAATTAAAAGTAAAAAACTATAAAAAGACACAATTTCATTCAAATTAAAACAGGTGACTGTACAAGTACAATGGAAATATTTTTTGTTTTGAAATTAAATTGAGAATAATTGATATAGGAAAGTAGGAAGAGTACACAAAAAATGGAGGAGTGTAATACTAATAAAATGTATGAAAATAAGGGTAGGAAGGAGAGAAAAAATAATGATAGATCTCCAGCCCCAGTTTTTATTACCTAGCCCATTAGCATTTTTGTCAAGAAGAAATTCTTGAAGAGCTATCATGATAGTTGCAAGTAAATTGATTCTAATGACAAGAGTCTACAAACCGTGCCATGATAATGTGTGCAGGGATAGGGCCTTAAGCAAACATCATTAAAATTATTATCGTACTTCTCTTTTGGATATTATCATTTCAAGAATTCTAACAGATACACTACACTACAGCTGTACTGTAGACGGTGAACGTAAGACAAGTATTGGGGATAATTTTTGTGTCGTATATTATGAGTATTGTACCATGTTATGTACCTGTTACAATGTACAATGGAGAAGATAAACAGGTTGCCATAATCATAAAATACATTTTCTTTGTGTAGATTGTAGATTACAAAGATACACAAATGCATCATGTTCTTGTTATCCCATATGCACTACTGGTAATATTACACTGTCGTTTAGACATTTAAATATAAAATACTCATAGACTATCAATATGAAATTGTACAAATGTTACTTTGTTGTTGTACAAATAATTATGTATGTAAAGTGTTTTCCTTTTTAATTTCAATTATATCCATACATTATCAACATAAAAGGTTAAGGTGTGAGGTTTATATCTGCAGGAGATAAATATATGAAAATATATAATTCTACCGGTGGTGGGTTCCTGCCTGGGTTCTGTTGACAGGACAATTGACACACGAATAAATTTTAGGTGGATGATTGACCTGAAGGGCTAGAGGTGTGAGGTAAATTCCTTTCTAGGGGAAATATATTACGTAACCAACAAGTTTTGTCTATTATGTCACTACTAAATATTATTTGTAGTTTAATTAATAATAAAAATTACTAGTCTTTGTTGGATAAATTTAATTATTAATGCATGTGTCTTAATTAAATGAAGGATTTATTTACTTTGAATACTGATATTCATTTAAAATTAATTAATAATAATATAGAGATACGTCATAAAATAATCATAGGATTCATGTTCATACAGGAATGTACTTATGACTGAAAACAAGTTAAAGGAAACAGTGTACGTAATGTTTATAAATTATACTAATTATTTTTTATATGAAAAAATATATCAACATGGGACATAGAGAGAATAAATAAATAGCTGGAGAGAGAGAGAGAGAGGAAAAAAATCAAAATTATTGCCTACATCTCAATTCTGTGAGTCTGGATGGATTAGTTGGTAAATAAAGGATACATTGGTGGAGGTACGTACATAACAAAAATATTGAAAGATTGATAAATAATGAAAGCACATGGTTCACAATATGACTTTCACTCAGCAAATCAAATATCATTTACTGCCATGACAAACAGTATTTGGAGGGGCACTATACTGATCTCCCATGTATAATGTGAGGATACATTTTATGTAGTTAAGTACAGACAGGTACACACACACAAAATCTTCATTGCCACGCCACAGAGTTATGGAACATTATTATTAAAAGATTCAAGTGTACATATCATGTTTATAATCTCTGACTGTATTCTATGACAGGAGGTATAATATTATAATCATCATTATGTCATATATCAATTGATATTGATAATCTATTTTTTAACTCATCGTATCTATACACACACACACATAGATATTATATAACTTCTTATATATCATAACTACCGAAATCCTTTTAGTGGTCCCTTTTGGTATTGTTGCAACTTGTAATCGTCAGTCATTAGCAGTGTACTATAATATTATTTTCAATTTGCCATTATATACCATGATGAGAGAGAGAGAGAGAGAAGGAATGTTTCATGTGAGATTTGCCAGGTAAAAATTTTTTGACTATAATCTGTAGAGTACGGATCACTATTATTATCTAAATCTATTGTGCAGTATTGTAAATAAAAGAAATTCTACAATATGATACACCTTTCACATGTTTTTTTCCCTTCTCTCTCTCTCTCATAGATGATCAATGTCTGAGAAATATTTCTTTGGGTCTTTTGGTATGTTGGAAAAAATTCATAAAAATACCAATGTATTTTATACACTTTTCCTTTGTATTGTAAGTAAAATTCCCTTTGGAGTTTTTTTTGACTTGATATCATCATCATCATGATACTTGAAGACAGTCTATTTTTTTCAATGTCTCACTATATTAAATGTCTGCATTAATTCAGGACAATGTCTGCCTCCTATAAAAAAAGGCAAAACTTTTTTTATGTAACGTCCTACCTTCACCTTACCTTGTAGAATGTAAGTACGTCAGCAAGTGCAATGCAATGGTGTACCTAATTAATTACCATCTCTCTACAGATAGAATAGAGATACCTGTATAGAGGTATGTGTGTGTTATATTATATAATAAAAAGAAATGGATAAGGAAGAATCAAGGATTGAAAAGTCTGGCTACCTGATTACATGAAAGAGAGAAAAGAGTAGAGATAGACATGGATTGTATTTTTGTAGATGTAATAAATGAAGATATGTACTTGTGAGAATGATTTATTGGGAGGATAATTATTCTGATTATTTTGTAATGGAATAATTGTAAGGTTTGTGGTTACATTTTTGTGGCTCCCAACTTTGCTTTCATTTCTATCACTATCACTCAAGGAATGATACAATAATAAGACAACAATTGAATAAGAAAATGTTTTGGCTTTAGTCCATTGTTCATACATGTTGTCTACCTGTCTGTCATCATCATCAATTTCAAAAAGTAGCAGCTTGAATAACACATTGGCTATCCTGTACCCCTCTCTCTCTCTCTTGTATATAAAAAGTTATTAAAAGGAAGATCAAACATCTTCTTCAGAGACTCATCTTGTTCTCTATTCAAATTTGAGATTTTTGCTTTCTCATCTTGTTACTCTTCCGTCTGATATCGTAATATAATACTACATGTCCTTTTGTACTTTTCAGACTTTTAAGTTATGACATGTGATGCCATAATCCTGGCTAATTTTCATGAGCTTCTTCATCTTCCTTCTCCCTTCACATTTTATCTGTCACTGTACAAATATTTGTGAGACTAAAATCAACAATACTGTATACAATAAATTGTGGTATATTTTAAATGACTTTCATAATATCGATACACTAAATATTTCTAAATTTTTTTTCAAAGAGACCAAAAGTGTAGCCTTGTAATTGAACATTAGAAAAAATTTAATTAATTACAGTTGTAATTTTTTTCATAACAATGAAACAAGTCAAGGTCAAACCTAATTGATAAATAATGACATTGATTTAACCCCACCGCGCTGTTTGTGACTATCACCAAGTACATCGACATGAGTATCTGTAAGTGTAGCATAAAAAAAACATGTAGAGTTGTTAAAAAAGTATTTCTTTCAAAATAAAGTTCTATTGTCTCCCCACAAGAATAAAATGGAGTATGGGAGTCTTTGTTTGAAAATTGGAATAATTTATATGATCAAAATCAACTTGGATTGGCTAGTCCATTGGCCCAATCCAATGTCTCACGCTGATCCTGACATTTCGTGCCGTCTTGTAACTTTTGTATAGATTACGAACCCTTTCCTTGGTTTATATGTCTTGACTCACATTAAATGGCTACACTTTTCTATATCAACGTGTGGTTAGTGAAACCAACTCAATCCAAGCCTGTTTTACAATCTACACCACTACATCATTTTTACACAGCTCAAAAAATTGCGTGATCACACCAAGACAACCTTTATGTTGTAATACTTCCCAGTCTGGTAATTGGCTATTATTACGAGAAACGTAAAGGGAAAGAAATCTGCAAAAAAAAAAATATAAAAAAAACCTCTCTCTCTCTCATATGGAGGTACCTATATCTGTATTAACTAATAAAAGCCAAGTTTGCTGAAAAGTGAAAAGAAAAGCACTTAAGGAGTTACATGTGAATTGTAGTTGGCACAAACAGAGTAATAACAGAGAGTACCACCATAAAAAAAAGACTTGTGACTCGTACATACATAACACAAGTCAAATATACATGTAGGACATATGTGTATATTTGTGGCCAAAAACTCCTGTAAAGAATTGATATTGTAAGAGAGTCATATATACATGAAAAAAAGTATAGACAATTTCAGAGTGAATGTATTGCGAAAAAATCGATAGCTTGTTTTTTTTACCATTGGCTTTTCTCCTCCTCTTGTTCTCACTCAGGGCATTGAGTACAAGAAGTAGAATTTAAAACTGAAGATCTCTAGTCTCTCTCTCTCTTCTATTCAATTCTCTCTCTCTCTCTTATCGTCAGTTCACAAAGTGAACTTAGGTTTGGCCATAATCTTACACTGTTTTGTTTTGGGATTTCTAGTAAAAGCTTCCAAATCCTTTTGTATCCTCCCCTCCATTTTATATGTAGTAATACGCAATACAGACACAAGATACGCAACAGAAAAAAGTGAGACTGGTCACATTGGACTCGTAGAGTAAGTAAGTCTGGGTGCATTTGTATAGGAATTGAAAAATCTTGGTTTGTTCACAGCTGTGTATTAATACATTATACAGATAGAATCCTTCCTTCACGCCTTTATTCTACATGCCAACATCAAGTTGACGCATAAAAAATACAATGGAATGTATCCCTCTCTCTCTCTCTCTCTCTCTCTCTACATTATGTATTTGTACACACTTCCATCATCACGAAAATATACGAAAAAAATTACAAGAAATTTTTTTAATCAGTCTTTGTCAATGTACAATTTCATAGAAAAAAAATTTTAGCTGACGCTAACACTAGGAACTGGTGGTTTTCCTTTAAATAAAAAAAGGTTTTAAAAAAATAAGTATTTTTTATAGTATAAACCGATATGATTAAAAAAGAGTCATGAATGATAAGAAAAATGGGGTAACCCTCTCATAAATTTGGATGCAGAAATTGCATGAGTTTTTCTCATTTTTTTCTCCTTTTCTCCTTTGTTGGCTCCTACACGTACAACACAGGGAATAATTTGACAGTAAGACTGTGCATGTTGGAGTAAATGGATGTAATCGTAATGTAAAACGAAGAATTGCTCTGCATGTATGGATCTTCAACTCATAAAATATAAGCTACATCTCATTACAAGCTTGTCGGCGATAAATAAATAAAAATACATAGAGTTTTGGTTAAATAGAGTCATTTTGTTGTTGGTTGTTGTGTACATATTTTTATTAGTGGCTATATACTCCATGTTATTTAACTTGGTGGGATATGTACAGATGATTATGTAGAGATAGAGGAAATAATGGGAGGAATAATATAAAAAAATATTGTTAAAGTTCACATCTCATGATTACCTGTACACAGTGGAAACCGTCATATTATAATAGTCATGTTGAATCGGCTAAGGGACTACAATGAGAGACTTGAGTCTGTGTTTGGTTGTAAGTAGAGAGTGAGTGAGTGAATAAAAATTGTTGAAAGAGATGTTAAAAGTGCAGAGTGATATGAAAATATGAATGTGATCACGGCAGTGGGTCAGCGTAAGGTTCGTCTTTTTTCATCGTCCACCTTAAAATCACAGCAAGGAGGAAAATCCTCCCGTCAATAATCGAGATGACTCCCTTGTAGTCCAGGGGACAAGAACGAGGAGAGAAAGATTGTAATAATCATACTCTCTCTCTCTCTCTCTCTCTTATAATATTGAGAGATGGGGAGGGAACAAGGAACTCTGGGGCAATATTATTTTTTTGTATTTATGATCATCAAGGGGCTTTTGAATGTGTTGAATAGAATCAAAAAAAAAGATGGGAAATTGAAAAGAGCGAAATGCAGCCCAGTTCAATTACATGGCTTAAACTAGCTGTTATGGATTCCTATTTTTTTACATTCATTTTCCTTATCAAGGGGGTCTCAACTCCCTGGCATGAAGTTGACACGTTGAGCATTTTTACAAGAAGAGGAAGAGAGAGAGAGGAATGATCAAAAGTATGAGCGTCAAACATTTCTCCCATCATTTTCTTGTTTGACTCAATTGAACCGGTTCATTCTTTCTTATTATAATAAATTCTATCACAATACCAACACAACTTTTCTCTCTCTCTACTACTTTTATATATTATTATTCTATTCCATTTTATTTTAAGTATATAAAATTCCCTGCTCTTTATGACTCATCTTACATGTAAAGTCTAGCTTAAAAGTAACCCCAATGTTTTCTGAACCTTTCCAAATTTCAATTAGATTAAAAGAGAAAAGTTTCCGGAAATATTGGGAATAATAAGTTGGTGTGTATAGGAATAAAGCCAAAAAAAAGTTATAGAGAGAATTTTAGAAATGATAATGTTGTAGAATGTGTCAAGATCATGTGTACATGTATCTACTAAGCTGTTGTTGTAGTGCCGTGGCCGTTTGTGTGCCGAAAGGGTTTTTTTTTCTTTTCTTGTTCTCGTATCCTTTGGCGATGGAGAGTCCTTTTGCTTATAGGATAATCATGATGGAGAATTTTCCATTGAAATCATATTGTGAGCCTGCTGTGTCTTGTCTTAGTCTAAATTCACATGAGATTCAAAGTTGAAATCTTTCTCTTCATTTTCTACATTGAATTCTCACTGTGACTCGTCTTGTAAACACAGGGGGACTCCGATAAGTCTACTCATAACATGGCATAATATAACATAAATTTTTACATTGGATTACAATTACACTGAAAAGGGGAACCACAATCTCTCTCTCAGTATGTACAGAATACTGAGGAGTAGTAGTCATTTCAACCATTTTGACAAGTTTACAGTCAAGTGGTGAATTTAGTTCAATCTATTCAACTAAAAATTTATGAGCTCAATCCATTATTTTATTTTCACAACAAAATTATTTTTTATTCTACTCGTTACAAGGGGAAAAGATTCAATTTCAAGTTTCATATCTATACAGTGTACACTGTACACGTATCTGTATATGAAGAGGAAAATGGTGTGAAAAATCAAGAATTGTGACGCAGACGAGTAATTAGTAATTAATTGTGATGCAAGTTCTATTCCATATTCTCAACTTGAGAAAGTGAAAGAGGCTAGAAAATCCTTTTAATTTTCTTGATATTATTTTGACATAAACTTTTCTCCTTGTCTTTGCATGTCAAGAAGGAAAAGTTAAACCTTTACAAAAATTGTATGGTATAGACTGCAAGAACAAATGTTGGGATGTATCTTTTGCAAATATGAAAAGCGGGGATGGATAGAGAAGGAGAGAGAGAGGGAAGAAGTAGGAAGAGTAAATATTATAGCATTAGTATGATGATTTGTGGAAATGATGGAGATACATGAATGTATATTCAACGTTTTACAAGAGAGAGAGAGATAGGCGGACTTGAGTGAGATGGAATTGGAACTAGAACTACGCGTCCAAATAAAATGCAAAGCTACAGAGGAGCTCATTGAGATGCTTTGTAATTCAAATGCAGTCAAAATTGAGGCTTGTCATGGTTCCACACTCTGTTATTTTGGTCGTTTCCCTCTCTCTCTCTCTCTCTCTCTCTCTCTAGGCTCCGATGACATTATTCACATTTGTATTCTTAGCCCATGTCACATGTAACTCGTCCACCGAGATATGTTACTCACGTCCCCGTTATACCCGTATAAGACTATTCTTGTAGTTGTACATCATCTTTAGCTTTTACCTTCTTTCCTTTTTTCAACTCACCGGTTAGCACATTATCATATGACAACTTTACAAGACTTGACAATATGCCAATATGAACGGGATAAAGACACCAACCACATATCTGTATATGTGGCCTACGTACGCTATAGTAAATATAACCCGAATGGAATATTGAATGCGGGGGTAGAAGACTCACAAAAATATGTTACTCATGTACAAAAGGACTACAAGACTCAATACCGGGTTCTTTGGTTAAAATGGTAATTTCCCGGGTTTTCTACATTGTAAAAAAGGGGGAGGGCAAGGAAAGGGGGTATGTAAGTAAACCCCGTCTTTAGATTGTAACGTTGATGGCCAAATTTTAAATTTGTCCACAGACTATACGGTAGTGTACCCCATTAGTATAACATGGAGAAAAAAATCAGATACGTTTACAATGACACAATGACTATGTATTAGATACGTTTTTATATTACGTAGACTGTAAATTGTATGTAGAAGGGATATATGGAGAGAAAGAGTAAAGAGTATGTAAAATGTAAAAGTTGGATTGAGTTTTTGACTTGGAGAGAAAGAGAGTAGGGCGCTTAGAAATTTTCAACTCAACTCGTTCTCCAACTCGAAACCTGTCTGCTTCATTACATTAGATGCTTCATTATATTAGGATGAGGCAAAAGGGGTCCGTTTAATTCCGCCACTATATTAGGACACATTATAACATTATGACTCACGAAGGAAGCGTCAAAATTACTAATGTCAACAGTCGGGATGGAGTCCTCTCCACTCTTTCTCCTCTCCTTTTATGCATAACGTTTCTCTCTTGTTGTTTTTCTTTACCTCTCTCTCTCTCTCTTCTATTTTCACCAGAAAGAACCAACTCTTTTGTCTCCATGTGGAATCTCAAAAGCCTCCACTAATTTCATTTATTTTTATATACACACTCACGCTCCTCTACTCTAGGATTATAGGATAAAATGATCCTAGAGCCATTTTACCAATATTTATTTCCATCTCTATTCTATTTCTATTAGATCCTCCATGGAGGATGTACAATGACCTCCTCGTTTCATTTCACCTGCAACAAAAATTCTTTTATGGGGACTCCCTTTGGATTAAGGAATTCTTTTTTGAGGATGATACCCTTTATCTGATTTTGACTTTGTTCAAAATTCCTTGTTAAAGGAATAATCTGTAGAACGGGGCCAATGGATCTCAAAAGGAGTAAAAAGGGTATCAAACTTAAGTCTCCTGGTGGTGGTGTCAAAAGGGTCAATTTGTGAGTAAGATGACTGAGACTGAAGTAAAAACAAGAGTAGGAGACAGATAAAGAAGAGAAATGATAGGAAAGATTATTTTCTAAAAATGATACCGCTATTATACCACTATTCTCCATCAATAAAGGTAATTCAGCCTCAAACCCCCGTCTCCTGCTTCATCATCCTTACTCTCAATTCTTTTAAATAACAAAATCTTCTTTTTTATTGATTAATGATCTTTCAATTGATCAGCACTTATTTTTTTAGAGATATTTCTTTAATGTTCAACACAATACAAAATACAAGTTGATTAATTTAAATTTAATTTTTTTGAATCTCCTTTACTGTCTCCTATGTCTTACATTAATTTGCGACTGTACATTTTTAAAATGATAAAGATTTTGGGTTAAATTGGATTTCATATTTATGGAATTAATTTTTAGACTGAGGTGGAATGTACAAGCTTATATTTTTTTGGGTGGGAAGGATGCACTAAAGAGAGTTGTCTTGTTGCCCGTATTTTGTGAATGAATCAGAGATTAATGAATGTTGAAGGTCGGAGTGGAGAAAGGGTGAGAGAGTGTGGAGTCCATATAAAACAGGATATTGTTCCGCATTGCCGCTGGGTTTATCCATCCTTCTTCCTTCCTTGTCCGCCATCCACCATCGTGTGGATGAGGAAAGAGCAGCTTTTTCTCTTTGTCATTATTTTATTGACAAATGGGATTATCCTGTTGATGCCCATTCTTTCCTTCTTACCCCCCACCCCCTCTCTCTACCCTTATTTTTATCATGGCAACTGTATCTGTACCTACACATGAAATTGTACTCAAAATCCGACTTGTTACAATTCCAACATTTTTTTTGATACTGTCACCTTCACTCTCTAGTCTCTACATTGATGATCTGTTGAAAGTCATGTTTTTTTTATTTGTTGTAGTTTGTACAAAGTTAAAATAAAAAGTAATGTATAATTAAAAATATAATTCTCATCCAATGTCCATTCAATTCATTTAAACAACTACCAACAATTAATTAATTAAAGGAAACCAGCTCAGCCCTTCTATCCAAAGACTAGAGAGAAAGCAGTGTGTAAATTTATTTAATACTGAGAGAGAGAGGAGGGTATTTATTTATACAGATACGATTATGAGACAAGATAACTTTTTTATGTATGAAAACCCTCATGTCACCCCATGTACTTTATATTCTAATGTCAAATTATTGTATTCATCAAGTTCATTTTTTACTTTTGTGTGTCTTCCGGTTGGTTTTTGATATTTTTATCAAGAGAGCAAGGAAGAATGATACAGCAAATTTCATTTGAACCACTCGGAACAAACCCTCACTTCAACTTGACTATCCATCAGGCACAAGCTTACGAGTACACATTTTTCGTTTGGTACACTTTTTATATTTTTATTTATGACCCAACTAATACCGACAATTTGGAATCTAGCCTTTAATTTCTTATTCTGTCTTTTTAAATGAAATTGGAAATAAAACAAATTTAGACTTAAATTGATGGTAACATTGAGATTTCAGACAAATATAAAATATTGGTCATGATTAAATTCCAAAAACTGTGGGGCTGACAAGAGGAGCAAAAATATATTCTGAAATGGCACAAATGTTAAAATGAGGGATAAAATAACAAGCTGTGGATGACACTAGTCAAGGGACTTTGTTTGACATTGTATGTTTATTGTTACTTGATATTATAAACGTTGTATTCTTATATTTGTTACAATAGCCAATCACAAGGGTGTGTAGGCACTGAAAGTATGGACTAGACAAGGAGCGGAACCCAGAAGAAGAAGGAGAGGAGAATAGATGGATGATTTTATAGGGTTGAATTTGAAGGAGAGAGAGGAAATGAGACACCCTGCTGTCCATCTCTTTTGTACCCCGAAAAAGTTAATTGGAAAGCCCAGGTGACGTGTGAATGTACTCACACACATGTACATACTGATATATTATATGCTCTTCATTGTACTCACTCTCTCATGGAATCTTGTCACTAATTGGACAGATAGAAAACTGATACGATAATAATGACCAACTCCTGTCCCATCCAACTTTTATACACTCCATCCCATTCCATGCACTGCACAAATAAAATACCAAAACAATTTCCTTTGACAAAACTCCCAATTTTTTGACAATATTTGGCCATGTACATGAGAGAGGAGGGAAATTGAGAAATGGTGCATTAAAATAATTAATTGTAGGTAATTAATGTGCTGTAATATTGGGCCTTGGAAGACAATGTGGAGAATATTGGGGGAAAAGAGGGGGGGATGATTGAGGGATGAAGGATCAAATAAGTGTGGAGGTTATGGAAAGGTGGTGGGATATATGAGGCATAATTATGATATTGGGAAAACAGACTATGGTCGGCAGGCGAGTTAAGTTAGCGGCTGACAAGCAGAAAAAGAGACTGAAAAAGTAGTAGGGGGCCTCATAACATGACTCCAACACAATTCATTCAACATTTATCTTTCTCCTCTATTCTCATCCCTCTCCAAATCTCTCTCAACACAAGAAATCCATTCTCTCATCTTTCTTTTCTATATTTTATATCTCATCATCATCGTCAAAACCAAAAAGGAAACCAAGTCCCTAACATCCTACCGTTCTTATTTTTTTATACAAAAAAACTCTTTTTCTATTCTTTCTCTCTCTCTCTTCATTTTTATATAATATTTCTCTCATCATTATAAAGATACTTTAAAATATATATAGAAACATTCTCTCGCTCTCTTTCTCATGTATGTACAGATACAATTGTATTTTCTATTCAATTTTTTGATGGTTCTATTGAAACATTACCGCACTTACCTCCTACAATACAATAATGCTCCATATTTTATAGGGATTTTTTTTTTGTTATAAATTTTCATAAATTAATATCCCACATATTACTCAATCCCCCTTCTCTCTGAAAATGGTCAAAATTTATTACTCTAAAGAGTAAAAATAACAATAGGGTTCTTTTTTTAGCTATAGTTTACTTTTTTTTCTCTTTTACTTGTTAGTCTACAAATATTCCATTGTATTAAAGCAGACGGTGATGAGCACGCTCTCGTCATCTTAAATTTCTCATCATGATGAAAAAGAGAGGGTGGATGTATAAAGTAACAAATTGTTCAAAAAATACAATAAAATCTTTCAAATTCTATTTTAATGTTTTTTTTTACAAAAAAAGAAAAGAATTGTAAAGAGACCGAAATAGAAACCAAAAATTATTTGCATCGTTGAGCAATTTTGGTAAATCCTTTGATGATTTTTATAAAAATATTTTGAGAATATTGATTACAAAAAGTGTTTCATTTTTCTGTCAGTATTTTATTAAACTCAACTAAACTGAAGTTCACATTTTCAGTGGAGTTTTCTTAAGTAGAAAATACATTTTACTTATGTGAGGATGGCAGTACAGTGGAATTTATTATATAATTAATTGTTTCTCTATTTGTTTAGACAAATTGTAAAGGAAATGAAGGAGGAGAGACTGTTTTTTTTTGAGTTGATTGTCTGTTGAGATTCAATTAAAAAGTTGTTATGAGATATATTGAAGGGGGAAGAGGAACTTGAATAAAGGAGAAGGCCAGGTATCATTTGAGAGTCCTTAAAAAACTTTAACTCCTTTACGCTTGCCCTGTTATTTTTTTTATATTGATAAATATTTTCGTTGAGACATTCCTCTATAGTACATACAATCAAAATGTATACAAGACTCTCAAGAATAAAAAAAGGAGGGTACTAAGAGTACTACGGAGTTGTTGACTGGAGAGAGAGAGAGAGAGAGAGAGAATAGAAAGTGTCGACAACAAGACAATGAAATGAATGAAGAAGCCTCCTCTTGTGCACATGAATGCTAAAAGTCATCGTCATGATCAATTTGGGCATCCAATGGAATGCTGTACAGATAGTTCACTAAATGTAGAAATGCATTTACAATATTATATTAAAATCTTTCTATAACTATAGACTATAGGCAATGCCTATTAGGCATGAATCAGCATTAGAAATTGTATATAACCTAAAGTGTTATATAATTGTACAGGTAAAGTTGTATAAAATATTTTTAAAGAAGAAGAAATACAACATTAAATAATACTCCAAGAATTTTGACATGATATACATACAAAAAAAATTGACACTTGATATGACCCATATGAATTGTACAACTTGTGACTCTGATTATAAAATGGATGTGTGGATATTATATAAAGTACTTGTATTAATAATATTAATGAGAATTTATTAGAGTGTAGATATTTGAGTTTTGAAAAGAGGCAAAGGTTAGACGATATGGAGGGCTTATGAGTTTGGTTTTCACACCATTTATTACAAACCATTGTCTGGGCCGGGGACTTTGTCTGTCAATGAAAACAGCAGGCTCATTCATTCTCTTTATTATACTCAACTCCGTCATTCAAAGTCTATTATTAAAGAATTGAATGTCCAACTTCTAAATTATATGAGCACGAGTGTGTACAGCAGGTCCTTACAATGTCTATCTCATTTTATATTGTACATATATATCAGCAATATCATTATTTATTGTGTTATCAAAGTCCAAAAAATTTTCGAAACCTTCTTTTTCCAACAGTCGATGCAGCTCAGTGTATAGTGTATGGGATATTGTATAGAAAGTCGGTACCTGCTGTATTTTTACTATTCTTTCATATCCACAAACACCTTTCCTCTGTTCAACATCAACATAAATATATAATAAGGCATTAGAATCCATAATCAAATAAAAAAGTAAGAAAGACATGTTATTCATCATACACAATCACATCATATATTACTTTTATATTATATAAAATTTTCTACATTATGATTAGATGCCAACATTTATGTTCACATTTTGTAAGAGGCTAGCTGAGATTTTTTTTTGAATGTGTAAAAGTCGTAAGTATAAGGTACAGGGAGACGCATAGGGTGATGATGAGAAGAGCACTCAAAGGAAGTCAAGCAGGACGATTTCTGATTGTCAATTTTTACTCATTCACTCGAGGATATGACCATGCTGTGATATCGTCATGGGTCATGAGATTAAATTATTAAGTGTGAACATGAAGCCATCACTTTTTTTTACTGGACATTCACACTCACACGCATTCATATAAAAGTCTCAATTTTATTTTGGGAACCAACATACATTATAACGTTCATAAACTCCCTGTTAAGACAATAATGAACAACAATTAGGCAAAATCTCTTTTCATTTTTGGAAATTATTATATCACAGGAAATTATTTTTACAGTAAATTATGGGATACTGTACATTAAGTTTTGTATGACATGACGTCAAATTCAATATTTTCAAAAGCTTTAGAGATCTCACAATATTTTCCCACAGATTGATTGAAAGAAAAGTGGGATCTGGGATGGATAAATTGAAAATTGCATCGTCATTTAGAGATCATCATGTATCGAATGATAATAAGTGATGTGTTGTATTTTTTATATTAAAATTGAAATAAAATAACCATTGGCGTACAATTTAATGCTCTTTCACAAATTATTATTTATACTTCAACTCTTCTATGAAATTTTAATAGAGAGACATAGATAAATATTAGAAGCTAATAATAAAATTAATGCTTGGTAGTCCCATCTCAGTCTGCACAGTACACACAATGTGATCACGAATAAAAAGATGTATCAAAAGCCAGTACAACATGTACAAAGGATGATGAGGATGATTTGTATTTGATTGAGATGTAGAATGAAATAAGCTATTTACTCTATCGTTATCATTATAACTATTATGTACAGTTGAGTCTATTCATCTCTATAGTCTTGCATTACTTTAAAGAGTATTTTCATATAAAACTATTTTACATGTTGACTTGTTTCAACCTTATAGAATGACTGAAAGGGTTCCACATTGTGTCTCATTAATAAACATTGATTGTTTATGTTTATGAATAAATTACAACTGCTACTCAATATTTATAAGCAAGAGGGGATAATCAAAAATCACAATCAAAAAATTATTCTCCCTTCTATAATGCCGTATATCTCTAGTCTCTCTCTCTCTCTCTGTCTGTGAAAGAAATATTATTTTATCAATGACATTTTGAATTTTTTCTCTCTTTGAAAATGTAAGGTAAGGGGAAAATGATCAATAAATTATTCTCAGTCATGCTCAACCCATTCCCATTCTCATTGACCATTTGGAATACTGTAAAACAAATGGAGAATACCTGTGTAAGGTCATACTCGTAAATGAGCCGTGCACGCGTCTCATTGATTTTATTAAAAGTGAAAGTTTTCAATTAAAAAGGCTCGTCCATGACAAAGACAAAAAAAATATGAACATCATGACCAGGATCAAAATTCTAACATTATTATCCATTATCTTATTACTTTATTCTCAATCTCTTTGAGGTTACTGGAAATTTACATTTTTTAAACTTTATTTGCACATGCAGATATCCCTTTCACAATTTATTGAGGCATGCCATAATGCATTACTTATGAAAGGTAATATTAGAAATTTTCTAAAGTCTTTTATGGTATACAACCCCATAACTTTTAAAATTTCCTTAATGTATCTTTAGTTGATAATAATTAAATAAATGGTATAATTTTCAATTACTAACCAATACGTCAATGACATTTTGTGAAAACTTTTAAACTCCAAATTGAAAGTTTGTAATAGAAAGCACTATTTAAATCATCATTAGGACGGTACAAAAATCCAAAATTATGACCAACTAAAAAATTAACTCTAAAATTTCCAGTGGAAATTTTCTACTGAATTCTGAGTACTCTAAAAATTCAATGTAATGATATGGCCAGACAAATAAAGGGGTAGAGTTTACCAAAATAAATTGACATTAATACCCAAGAAAAGAATAAAAGTTGGGATAGTCTAGAATCTCTCCCTATTGAAAAATGTGGGATAATGATACTACAAAAAGGGGGAAGAATTAAATGTATTGAACACATAAATAGTAAATATTTTAATTCTAGTGTATTATAAAGAAACATGGAATTAAATCAGAGTTAAAGTTTATTAGTTTATTGAGGATGCCCCTCTCACCCTCCTCCTTCGGAGACTTCATTTATGGTTGTGATTAGCGTAGAAGAGACGTTGAGAATTGGGGATAATCAGCCATAGAGACCCCAGCGCCAGTCTAGTCTACTAGAGATGGGGATAAGGGAGGGGGGGATATAGTTAGGCAATGAAATGGAGGAACAACCCTCTTGAGATAATGTGTATAATGGCCAGGTATTTTTCACCTAGCTCAATCATTAACTTGTCTATTACCCAGCAGAGAGCCAAAACATTGAAAAGATTAATTCCAAGCCCTGGAAGGGCTTAAATATTCTTCTCCATAATCGTACGGTACAGTCCCTCCTCTCTATACATACAACAACACTACTGGTTATATATTTGGTGAGGTGCTCCCTGTCTATTAATGTGCCTCCTGTCTCGCCTTTTAATTCCATAATATTTTCAAGAGTCAAGAAGGTACACTATGAATATTCAAAAAATATTGTTTGTGGCATATAACTTTTGTAATATCTGTACATAAATAATAATAAATATAAGATAGAATTTTTGAGCTGCCGGCAGAGTGCCGACATCCATTTTTCTCCTTCTCCTTTGGAAATCTTTGTAGTCAATATATCCATATCTATATATTATTTTCATTACAAGATATTTTATGGTAAGTTATGTTACAATTATCAACCTGCAGGTAGTCTGTTCTAGTTAAAAATCCATATTGTGTATCTGAGTATCTCTCCATACAAAACTATATTATTCAACATTTTCATCATACTTGTCCATAATATTATTGCTAGTTCGTGAGTCTATATCCTTGTGTACTTGTATTGTTATGTATTATCTGCAATTTAAGAGTTGATGAGGATTGAGATTTTATGTAAGAGAGCTGATGAAGGTGGATTTTGTAGTACAATGCACTTTTGTGGCAGACAAAATAATATTCATGTCTTCATCTACCACAGTAGATGTACTACAAGTAGAGAGAGAGATATAGATGAAAAGAGAACCAAGATGGATTTTGATGATAGATGTGATAGCTAATAAGTACAAGACCATAGATAGACATAAAGTTAAAGTTTAAACTTGATTAGTTTGATGCTGATGAGATGTGATGTGTAGTAAGTTGGTGTGGCGGTGTTTATTGTGAATGTTAAAACTCTGCTCGACTTGGCTCATGCTCATTTTTCTCATTTTTTACAAACAATATCTTCTTTACATTTTACTACATTTCGTCCAACATCTCATTTCTCATCACCGTTAAGTCTACATCCATCATTTTATCAACGTTTGTCCTGACCTGACCTTTCAGACGCCTACGATTTTCTATTCTTTTTTCTCGCCATGTGTCTATTCACCTTATTACATTACCGCCTCCCTCCTTTCAATGAACCTTTGTACACTAAAAAAATTCAAATCATCTCATCAATACAATATTATTATTTTTTTGTTTGTCTTTTTTTATCATAATTTTTATTATTATTCTGATTATATTCAAATTTTTTGATCTATTTTTTATTTCTTTATTTAAAACTTGTAACTTGTTCATGCGGCAATATAAAAGAAAGCATTAAGAAAAGTGTCTTTCTTTGACAGGGCCGATTTATCATGAGACAGTCTCTCATTAACTTTATTATCTTTTTTAAATGCCTTATACAATGTACATATGGCTAACAATGATATATATATTTGTAGTGGGTGGACAAAGAGAGAGAGAGAATGGATTTAATTGTACAAAAAATATAAATTTAGTTTTCCTTACACTTTATCTGTATAATAATTTTGTACATTAATTAATATAATGTATAGGCTATATACATATATATATTGTGCAATTAAATAGTTCATCTCTCTAATCATGAGCATTTAGTCTATGTAAATATGACTGGCCTCATGGATGTACTCGTAATTGTGTGTCGGCCCATAAAAAAAATTGACTGTTGACTCACAAAGTGCTTTTCCCTCTTATGTAAGAGGTGTCAATTACGCTCTTATCAAGTCCAAGTGGTAACAATAGTATTTAATTTAATGTGCAGCCATGAATCATAAAAAAAATCATAAAAAAGCTGCCTCGAACAAATAATCCATTGCTGAATTTGGAAGATTTTATTATCATAATTGTACTGAAATAATTTTCTGTCAAGTTCATTTTTTGCTCATTTTGTATCCATTGTATATTTTTAATTTAACTAACTTTACTTAATTTTTAATATTTAATATTGTATTTTACTCTATTAGCAGCCTGAAGAAGGAAATAAATTTTACCGAAACCGGTCGCTGCCTCGAACAAATAATCCATTGCTGAATTTGGAAGATTTTATTATCATAATTGCACTGAAATAATTTTCTGTCTAGATCAAGGTGAGATGTAAAAAAAGAAAGAGAAAAAAATGATCAAAGTCAAAATCATACATGAATATTATGTATCTACAAAAAAAAGTATGGAGACTTTTATACAAAACTAATGTTAATGGTCATATTCCAGATTGGAAATGACATAGTAAAAATTTTTTGTCTTGATTTTAGTTCAACAATAAAGAAAATGGAGACAATAATGAAAATGTGGGAAGTGAGCTCCTCTGTCATGTTGAATAAAAGGTAAAACTAGTAGGAACATTTCAAGCTTCTGGTTGTTATAATGTTGCCTACCTTTTGTCAGTTTTGTGTTATGATTTTTGATTCCTCATACAGCTCTCTCATATAAATATTACAATATGGAGAGATACAGAGTGACTTGTGTGTATGATTGGATACAAAATAATAATTTTATATGACATGACGTAAATGTATTGTCAGACCAGTTGCATAGTCTATACTTTACTAGTAATACATGGAAGAAGACCATGGTAGTCTTACCTGTAATTTAGGCCATCAAATTTGTGTGTGATTACGATCATGATCTCCCCTGTACATGTAGAATGAATATGCATGACATTTTATGTATGAATTACAAGAGTCTTTAGTAGTCCATTTTATTTAACATTTTGATTATGTAAAGAGTAGGGAGGGGAGGTATTGATAGTGTTGGGGTGATAAGAAGCTACTTAAGAAAAGTTTCTCACCTTGGGGCTATGACACCATGTAATTTACCGGTCAAAACGGAGAAAAAGATGATGTGAAGCTCCTGGCGCCTTTTTCTTTTTTTTCATATCTTGACTATACCTTCCATCCAAAGTCAAAGGCAAAATCTAACAAAAATTCAAGGAGACCCTAATTGAATCCTATCACCATGTCAAATCTTCTCTTCCACTCTATCCATTTCCATTTCTTGTACATATTTTAATATACCTGAGCTCTCTGTGTACAATTGTACAGGTAGCATTTTTTCCCATTTTTTGATCCTCTTCCTTCCCATTTCATAAAATACTCGTCGTATGTTTTACAGGGCTAGAGATGGACAGCTCAAATTTTATATGTAATTATATCACAGTTCCACAAAACTTAAAGGTTGGTAAATCGTAAATGTATGGCATTATATGGGGGGGGGGAGTATGGGAGCTGGAAGCAATTCATTAGAATTCCCTCATCTCATGTCCATGTACAATCAGATGAGACGGAAGGAATATGGAGTGTGGAGCTTATAGTAAGAGAATCATAATGTTAAACAATGGGGCTGAGCCTGAGCAAATGTCCATCCATTAGCATGAACATTAACACGTTCAGTTTCTAAATTACTAATATTCTTCACATTATTAACATATGTAGTACAAGCTAGTACCTTTATGTAATCCACATAAGAACAAAAGGGAGGGAGAGAGATGAGTAGAAGATATTATAGAAAACTGAGATTATGAAATTATGACGTACTGCCACTGCCCACTGCCCACTTAACTCAAGTGTTGTACAAGGATCAACATTAATATATATTTTAGCATGTAATTGTAGCATAAAGATTATAACATGAGAGAGAGAGAGCTCATTGTATATATGACATGACAGAAAAATTCAAGGGTAGTGGAATTGCAATAAAAAGTTTAAATGGAGTAGATGTATACATAAGTACAACCACAGTCTATCTCTTATAGTATACACAGATTGTATTTACATTATATATCATCTGGATGATGATTGTTATTATCATGATGATTAAATATTCACTTGCAAGAAACTAGAGCCGCCATTATTATCTCTTTTTGTTGTACATGTACGTACATGTTGTAAAATGAAATGTGTTAGTGAGAGTAGTCAAATAAAAATCATTTACACTCCCACACACTTACCTTTCAAAAAAATCCTCCTACACTCTCCATCTCCATGTTACATTATCTGTGTCTACAACTCATACTCTGGTACATTTTAAAGAGAGAAGGAGAAGACAAAGTACACACAAGAAATTGGCCTTTAAAGCTTCTCCATTTTTTTTAATCTCCCATTTGCGCTCATCAACCCCATCATCATGCCATCCAATACATTTTTACAGAGGAGTCAGAACAAGTTTATCCAAATGCCGGCAACAAGTACAAATATATTTTATACATATAATATTTTTTATTTTATACAGACTTCCCGTCTTTCCAGAGAGCTGTTAATAGGACAAAAAAATATTCTTTGATAGGAATATCTATATAGAAATGTTAAATCCAAATAAAAAAAACAAACTTTTCTTTGTCCAGGTCAAACTAAAAAAAAAGTTAAAAAGTTGATATCGGAAGAAATAATCTTCAAGTCACTCATTTTCAGACACATATTATATCCCATGTATATCTAAAACTGTATTAAACATGACTTGAATGATGAGACTAGACTCACTAGACTATATTCTCATACTCAAGCCAAGCCACAAGTTACAAGAATAAACCTCAAGCTCAAGTACACACATCTCAATTACGATTCAAAACCATTTTTTATTCTTTTTTTTATATTTCAAAGAAAGAACAAAAAAACACTGGGCTCTTTGAACACCTTTCATCTTGTTCTTTGTCAATCTACATAAGGTAGTTAAATTTTAACTCTACCTGCCAATCATACCCCCACAGTATCATGTACTACCGATTGTGAACTGACTGTGAGTATAGGTACAGACAGATATATAAACCCTTTTTTTAAAAAATGGAACTGCATCAATTTGTTTTTGTAAGAAAGATTATGAGTTGAGTTGGTTATAGAGAATAGAGATTAATAAGTAAAATGGACACGCAAGTTTTGGAATTGGAGGACGGGGAATGGAGGTTGAGTGGTTCCAGGTCATTACTAAAAAAGATGAAAAAAAAGTTTTTGGTTTAATTTTTATAACATGACTTGTGTAGACTCTCTTGTGTATTGGAAGACGTCCGTTGGACAGAAGTTCAAGTTGTTTTGCTACCTCGTACCTTTTCCTTTTAGAACATGGAGTAATTTAGATGAGATGTTGATGATGAGAAGAGTAAGAAAAGTATAATAACTATGGAGAGGGAGTGCTAATGGAGAATGAGGAAAGAGAGGATATTAACACCTTGCATGTGTATTGTAATCTGTAATTAAATATAGAGTGTGTAATGTATGCTTGTTGGTGTTGGTGTAGTGGTTGATCGTGGTTTATGTTTGTAGTGTTAGGAGGATTAAGTTGTAAAGGAGAGAGCCAGTGACTCAATTAGCTTTGTGCCTGATAATGACTCTGGGTCCCTGGTTTCATCTGTCTCGCTCTACCGAATGATGAATAGCTTTCTTGCATGTTCATGCTTCATCCTCTCATTTCCATAACAAATCTTTAGGCCTTATAATATTATTATAACCAAAAACTATACACTACCCTCCACTTCTTCGCCTCCTCTGCACACTTTCTTTCTTATCCCTCGCCTCTCTCTCTCTCTCTGGCTTTTTTTCATTACAAATTAATGGTACAGGTAGTCCAATGAGTAGCTACTCGCTAGTTTAAAAAAGTAACAAGGATTAATATAATTTTCATTTCATTGGAATGAGAAACAACTTGTCATGTGATTATTCCATTGATATTCCCTCTTATAATTATCATTTTTACCATTTTGAGATCATTCACTATCATTTTCCAGTCCTTGAAATTCCATGCATTTTTTATGGATTAAAAAATTCGCACAGGTAAATTTATTTCATCAAGTGGATGAAGTGGAGGATTTTATTCATAATGATTTGAAGAAGAATTTGCTTATAGATAATAATTAATATAATACTCTTGATTTTTTATATATTTTAATGAAGACACTTGGTAAGTTTATGTACATAAAGTACTGATGATTTTTTTATGGTAAAATAAAATGTGTGGATTTTTGAGAGGTTACATTTTCCAAACTATTTTTTTATTGTACATTTGTAAGTCAGTATAAAATGTAATGTGTTCACATGTGTGAGACGAATTACGAATTATTATCTGTATGTCAAGTTTAATAATAATGGAGTGTGTACAAGTTACAAGTCCACTTGTATGTACATTTCATTTTTTTACATGTACAATTAGAGAGACTGAGCAAGAACAAGAAAATTATGGTGAGGTGTGCATTCTACAAAAAGAGATACAATTCTAAATGATTTAATTGCATCCCAAGACTGTAGAGATGGATATTACATAAAAAAAATAAGAATTTTTTTCTCAAATGATAGACATTGATAAGTAAAAGATGAAGAGATTAGTGTGAGGACTGGAACTGTATAGTATCAAGTGAAAAGATTTTATAATAAAGTTGCCAGTACACTTGTCATTATCAGGATCTTGTTTCATTTTCATTTTCCATTGAAATGCTCACTGTAACAATAAAAACAACATTTCATTTGTGTTTTCTTCTAATGGTTATAATATTCAACTGAAGAACCATTTTTTCATCACGGAATATTCAGTAAATATTCAGAAAGAATAAGTTTACATTTATTATAAAAGTAAATAAAAGTCTTTATTACATTTTGATTTTGTATTTTTAAAAAGAGTTAATCATCAAATTAGATTTGGTTAAAAAGATTGAAATTTTTATGCAGGATATTAGTGTTGATGGTTTAAAGTAGTTAAAAGAGAGATCATCCATATTGTTATTGTAGATTAGGATAGGATATTACATTACAAGAGAGAGAGAGAGAGAGAGAGAGAGAGAGAGATGGGATAAAGGGAGTAATTGAGAAATTGTAATCAAGTGCTCCCTGATGAAGTATGAAGTGTTCAAGTTGAAATTAATTACATGGCGTTTTTGCCTCATCTTCACACTTTTTATTTATGACCTATCACTCTCACTCTCTCTCTCTTTCTTTTGTCTTTGTGTAACAACCCCTCGAGAGTAATCATCTTCCAATTTCCACAAAAAATCATGCCTCCATTTTCTATCAACGTATACCGAGCACATAAAGCCCACTTGCACTCAAATACTTACAATTAATGAACAAGACATTAATATTTTTAATAAACATTGGATACATATAATTATAATTAAATATTGTTCTGATAAGTCAAATATTTTGTATTACTATTTACTATCAGTACTTAATTCTCATAAAGTTTTCTTTTCTTGTGTGTGTCCGTACAAGACAAGAACGGGGGCTAAAAAATAAAATATGAGGATGAGAAGGGTGTGCTGTGGTGTCGATATGGGATATAAATTTTTAATATTAATGACGGCATCACTCGAGGAATAATTTGATACTGAATGATTGAATTTCAAATGAATGAATTATATTATGTTTATAATTAAATAGAGAAGGAAAAAAAGACATGGAGAGAAGACAAGTGAGAAAGATAGATTTATCGAATTTCAATGACTAAGCTTTTATTTTCTTTTATTTTTCTGTCCAATGATAAGCAGAAGAGGGGGACAAGCCATGAGGTAGAATGATTTAAAATAACATGTACACACACTGTACATTATACAATCATGAAAAAAGTTTTTGTACAGTGTATGTACATTTTAATAGTCAAGCTGCTAACATTCCAATGTTTTACACAAAATCAAGACAACCCACAGGGAGACATGAATGGGAAAATGATCACTGTGAAATTTCAAGTTTACCAACCACACGGCTCACTCCATCAACGAGTGGAACCCACAATACAAAAAAACTTCATTTTATTTTTATTTAAATGATAAATCTTGCCTCAATTTCTTCGAATATCAACATTACATATTATTATAAATATTATAAGTAAAATAGTAGTAGTGCATTTGCATACATTAATTAACATTTTGTTTATCTCTGGCTTGCTGCCATTGAAATCTCAAGTTAATTCAAGGGAGAATGACAGCCATTAAAAAATAAAATTATAATGTTAGAATTCCAAGAAATCTAAACTTCTCATGATAATCTTGATACCAAGAAACTAAGAATTAATTCAGTCAAAAAAAAATTTAATACAACTCTGAATCATGGCTGGAGATGATTGCCATATTTAATTTCTTACAATATATCTGTAAATGTACTAGAAAAGAGAGAGAGAGAATTGGGTAAAATTCTAAAAAGTAAAAAGAAAAGTAGAAAGTATATTTTTATAATTTTTCGGATAGGATATTTGCCTATATTCATATACTAGTTTGGTGAGAAGAAAGATAAAGAGTAGAATTATTTTATAGAGAGAGAGAGAGAGAGAGAGAGAGAGTTGAATAGGAAATTGGCTGTTGCAGAAAGTAAACTGTTCGTGTCATTCGATTTGATGCCAGTCAAGTTTGACGGGTGAATTGATTCAGTAGTTCATATTATAACAGTTCCCTCACACACATTAAAAAATCCGGGAAGACATGTAAACCTTTCACGGATACATGTAAAGTTTAAGGTATGTAAAAGGTTTAGTAAAAGTAAAGTATTTGATTGAGGGAAAAAAAGCCGACGATGTACGCTTTTTTCACCATGAAAAATTCTCATTTACGCCTTTATTTCACTTGGGGGGAGAAACTGAGGTTGAGATTTGGTTTTTTTCTTTTGAACTCTGATGAATTGAGATCATGCATGGTATCGCAATCAACCATTTCTTTTTCACCCAACCCACTCACTTGGTCTCTAGCCTTTTCCCCAAAAAAAACCACCAGAGAGTCAGAGTCAACTCACCAGAAATGAGGACATTTTATTCAATTTAAACCTCTGACTCTTTATGTATAGATCACACAAGAGGGGAGGAGGCAAGTTTGTGCCTTTTTCTCCAAGTCTTTGACTTTGACACACTCTACTACATTCATAGACTCTTGACAAAAATTTTTATTTCATCACTTTTTACTCATGACAAATATGCATCGTGTATACATTTAAGATGAACTCAAGGGAAGAAAAGAGTTGTGATTTGACACCGTGTCACTATTTTTTACTTTACAAAATTTCAGTCCTCATTCTCAATGGGGTTTCTTATTCCAAAGGTTCTCTTGTTGAATTGGACTTGAATCAACTAAAGAAATTTGTTATACTCCACAAAAGTTAAAAAAACATTGTAGTTCATTTTAATCACTGATTCAATGGTCAGTAGCAACGTGGACTACTAACCTAAAGTGAATGTTAGATTTTCAAAAATATTTTGATCCTTGGTTGCCACAGATTCTCAAAATAGATTCCAAGACAATCTTTTTTCAGGATTGAGACGTCAACAAGAGGCCATATTGAAACTCCATGCATTGTACAATTTCAATTGAAAGAAAGTTACTTTCTAATTATTTTACGCAATCAAAAACATAGTTTATTAGTAAAAAAATGTTGTCAGAATGGATAAAATATTACAAGAAATTCACAAATCGGCTGACATCCGAGTTAAGAATTGGTTCTTACTTGACTACCATTCACCAATCTCTCTCTCCATAATTCTTGGCATTTACCTTTCACTAGCATTTGTAATATTGCCAGTAATAAGAAGACAATGGGTTGACCACATTCCAAATTTGTATCATCTCATGAGCCTCCATAATGGTCTCTTGGTCATCACAAATTTTGCCCTTGCAGCCCTGTACATTTGGAATATGAAAAGAGCTGAGTACAATCTTTGGGGTGAGCCAGTGAGATCATCGTTGTATCATTTATTTAGAATTTATGACAACAACATTGCTGTACTTCAATGGTGGTGTTTTATCCTCAAAATATTTGAGTTGATTGATGTCATTTTCATCACATGGAGACGAGTTCCCTTAAAGTCGAGAGAATTTAATGCACTGACTTATCATCATGCGAGCATGTTAATTATTGGTTGGATTGGAGCCAAATATCTTCCCGGTGGCTCTACTGCAATAATGAGTGCTCTTAATTGTGCTACTCATGTCTTATTGTATTTTTACTGTCTCTTGAGGTCTACTTTGGGCATTGGAGTTCTTCAATATTTTCCCTTTTCTTCTGTTTTGTCTTTTGTGACAATTGTAAGAATTTAAATTTGAAATATTCATAATATAAAAAATTTGTATATTTTTAATAAAAAATATTCTCAGGTACAATTTTTACTCGTAATTCTCCATTGTATCACTGGAATATTTTCTGCTTGTGGATATCCTCCGAGTGCATACTACATTGTCATTTTATTAGTGACGTCATACATGGAAGCTTTTTACGGCTGTTCACATAAATATTTTTCACTCATTCAGAACCACCGTCCCAAAAAAAGTAGTTCAAGAACAGTAGACCAAGCTGGAGATCACGGACCATCACCCAAAAATGGCTCAAGTAACAGTCCAAGCTCAAGTGGTGGTACTAGTGATGCAAAAAACATTAAAATCAATTCTGACAACAATGAAAACGACAAAAAAGACAAGAAAGATTAATTAAGAAATATTTTAAAAAATTCACAGAAGATTAAAATTAAAAAATAAAATAAACTTTTAATTTAACAAAAAAAAACTATTTTAAATCTATTTTCATTTCCATTTATTTTTAGAAAGAGAGTAATCAAAAGAGTAGTAGAATATTTTTTTTGTAAAGAAAAGAAAAAAAAGATAGTAAAATGAAGGATATGTGATGCTAGGCTACCTAGGATGTGTTGAAAAGCTACAAGGATTGTGATTGGAAGAGTTATTTACATTTTTTGATCAGTGTGAGACGAGAGAGAGAAGTTTGATTGAACAAAGATCGATGAAGTTAAGTCAAGTGGAAACATTGTCTCTTTAGGTAAACAACCATAGAATACTTTAGCAGCTCTTCTTCGTCTCTTTCCATGATTCCATTCGACTCTTCTCTTCTATTTGTAGAGAGAGAGAGAGAATAATAGTGTACGAGTGTATGTATGTAGGACATAGAAGAAAGAAGAAAAGGGAAATAAAAAGTGTAGACATATTCTTCCCATGGGGAATTCGTACAGTTTACAACAACTGGAGCGATCCGCCACTTGAAGTTTTATTCTTGTGAATAGTATTTGTATTTATTTGAACTTTGATCATCAAATTCCTTTCCCCAAATTTAAACTTGTAATCTTGTTTAATTTTTTAAAGAATCAACTCACAACTTGAGAGAGCCAACAAAGAGAGAGAGAGAGAGGACGAGAGCCAGACTTGACTTTTGTCGTCAGCCATCAACAACAAAACTATCCCATTTCTCTCTCTATACAAACTTGTGTGAGATATACAAGAAAATAAGCTTGAATCTCACTCAGAGTTCTCTATAATGGAGCTATTCCAAGTATTGAAAAATAAATTTCTGTTATTTTTTGTCTCATATGTGCACTATGTATAGTAGTCACATACTCATGAATGAGAAGAGAGTTTGCGGAAGGTGGAGGAAAAATTTGATGAGATTCATTTTGGCAATGCAAGACATTTTCACTTGTCTCTTCCCATCTATTGTTTTTTCTATTCCTACATATTACACTCCTGCCTTGTCATATCAGTTTTTGGAGTAAAAAATGAGTATTTTACAATTTGTGTCGGAACCATTTCTACGTAAGGAAATGGGACAATCAAGTAAAATAATAATGTTGTGTACAGTGTGTGTACAATGGTCACAGTCAACGGCGGCATGAAGATAATGCATATAAAAATACTATGGGGACATGCTACCGAACAGGAGAGATATAACATGATAACGTGGATGTGGCAAAGATGGGAACAATACGGTTTGTAATACAGTACGAGTTGAAATTGGAATGAAGACGAGAGAGAGAGGATGGTCCCATGTCTCTTCTCTCTCTCTCTAATGTAATAGATTTGAATCTGTACACACAAAAGGGGCTTCTACATACGCAGAATACTATACGAGGGGTATCCTCTAGTACTCTGAATAATAAGGGACAGGAGGACGGTGGACGGTGGACGGGCACCAGATGGAAAATTTCAGGGAATTCATGGGCTAGAAATAATGTTGTTGGTTTCTCTAAGTAACTATGACGCCACAACCCAAACAACCCAGTGCCAAACTCATAACAAGACGAGAGTCGAGAGTCCACGTCTCTCTCCTGTATCAACCATCCCATACGCATACACTCATTGGCATGGGGTCTCCCTACAATGGGAGCACACAGTCTCACATTATACACATTCAATATTATAGTCTCCTCATCCATGATCCTCCGCCTTTCACAAAGAATCGAGCTCCTTGCCCCGCTCTCGTCTAACGTCAAAACATTAAACTAACTGAGTTTCTCAAAACTTTTTTAAATATTAACAATTAGTTTTTGTAACATATCCCCCCTCCACATATTATTTACTTGTATGGCACATCCTTAACAATGATGGGTGATGAAAGAAAATGTGATTCTTATGATAATATTGTACATTATGTACAAGTCAAACTGCATCCCATCTCCCATCTCCCATCTCAAGTAGAGCAAGTCAAGTCAAGGCTTGACGTTTTGAATTTCAAGATTTTGACGTTACATTCAAAACTATTATTTTTTGAGTCTCCTCTCCATGTTTGTTTTTACAAGTCAATCCAGTTGGGTGCCAAAAGAATTATTTCTAGTCAAGTGTCTCCGTCTCATCACAGAGAAAACAATGAGGTCCGGAGGATAGTTGGCTCCATTTACTTAACTTTTTTTCTACTTAAAAATAACTTTTTCTTTTCCCCTTCCTTCTCCCAATTAGACAGAGTATCATTTTATTTAATAACTGATTAATTAAATATTCATCATACTTTATTTCTTACAATAAAAAAAATCCTCAAAAAATTAAACTCGCACAATTTGACTCTTCAAACCCGTCACAGAAGAGGACCAGAAAAGAGCAAAAATGAGTGAACTTTTGTTTGATTTTGGTGTGAGCTTTGAGCTCTGTATTGTAAAGATACATTTGTATGACTATCTGTATCTGTTGGATTTTAGTAGAAGGAGGAGGAGGAGGTATGAGCTTTGAGAGTTTGCAGTTGAGACCCGCCTCAAGGCAATTGAGTCATGGACGTGTCTGTTTGCGGTGTGGTAGAAAAAGAAGAGGGGAGGGGGGCTTTTGTGGTCAACAGACAGAGTTGTTTGGAAGATAAGATGATGACTGCCAAGCAAATTGATGAAGAGAGAAGAAGATGAGCAAGTTATTGGCCTTTACCTTTGTTGACTACTGCAGCTAATAAGAACGGTTTCATCTCATGAAAGACGACAAGAGAGAGAGAGAGAGGCGTGATGATGGGCTTCTTTCATTTTCTTAACTCTTTCGCATTATCGGTTATACACCATATATACACTCCATATAGACCATTCTTCATTATAACAACTTTTTTTTCTCTACTTTTTCTACTTGTCCATCTTCCTCTACTATAGAGAGAGACTGTAGTGTGTGTATGCCATTATAATAAACAATAGTGTATACAAGAGGAGGGATTCTTTTTTTGTTGGGTATGACTCGGGATGATTATGAATACGTTTGTAATTCATTACATAACAAGAGGATAACTCACTTGCCATGTTTTAGTATAGTGAAGATGAACATGAATTGCATGGAATTATTATCCCTGTACATGATTTTTCTTTGGAAATTATCCCATGAATTGTTTGTAACAGGATTCCAAATGAGGAAGTCCAACTTCAACATTGTACCCGAGCCAGGTTGAGTGCTCATTTGACTTGAAAAGGAATATGGAGCTCATAGACACAAATCAAGAAAAAAGACAAAAATTCAACAGCTTCCTATTTCATAAATATAAGAAGAGAGAGAGATGGGGATTGTAAGGAGAGCTTGTGTAAAAAAATGTAATAAGAATGGAGGCATGTTATGATAGAATAGAGTTGTAACATTTGTATTTGAACAATACAGGAAAAGTACAGGATGAAAAAGATCAATTAGCAGGATCCAATTAAGAAATGCTTTGGATGAGGATCAAAAAAAAGACCCCTGAGTGAGCTAAGAAGGCCATAGAGAAGATATCTATCATCATAGCTCAAATTCTATACAAGATACTTTTTTTTAACTAATATCTTATACAAGATCCACTACCAGTGTACTAATCCACTACCACAAATTCTTTTCTTGGCTATTCCATCCTCCCTACCCAACTTACATACTCTCTCTCTCTTGTACAATAAAAAAAATTGACGGATTTTTATTATGTATTATTATGTCCATTTTTTTACATCTTGTCTTTCTCTCCATGTTAATCGTAAGGCTAAAGACTTGATGCTTATACAACTGCGTTGTGATATTTATTATTATGGGATATTATAAAATAATACATGTTCTATAGTTTAAATGTACAGCATAGTAATAAGGGAGGAGGGGGGAGTATGAAGCCAAGTGTAAATGAATAGGTACTTAATTTAATATGATAGAATAAAAAGAAATGATGAGGCTCTAAGGATTCCCGATTAGCTCCTTCCATTAAGAAATAAAGGTTGGTTCAAGTTGGGTGGATCGTTCTTTTTTTAAAAAAAATTGTTCTGGTGACTGACTGAGAGAGACTGACGAGAACGAGACTCTGAGAGCCTCATCATTGGCACCTTCAAATGAATCCTTCGTAGTCATAAAAAGTATTGACAGGAAAGGCAGCCCTGCTGAGACCCATCTTCATTGTTCAAAAATGTTCCAAGATGTGCTTCGCTGACTCAATGGTCAATAACCAGTAATCGTAATCGTATCGTTCCCTCCTATTAACTATCAACTTAATATACCCATCCCACTATGATCTCTACCCTACATATCCTTCATTTACATATTTACCTATATAATTCCCAATTATAGACTATAACAAAGTATTAATATTATTTGATGATGATGTTGTAAAACTATTTTTTTTTCTCTTAAATAAAAATCCCATGCACCATGCAACTCCGAATGGATCAAGTTGGGTGTGAGAATCAGCACGAGAAAGAAAAGGCTCGGCTGTAAGATGAAGATGGAGACGAAGAGAGTGGGATGAAGAATTATTTGTCAGATTGAAAAGGGAGAGAAGTATGAAATGTGAAATGGGTGCGGTGATTGAACAATTATTAGTCTTTTACACGTTCCCTTGTCTATACTGTATAGTTTCAACTTATGAGAGACTTGTATTAAAACAGAAAATGAATTTATTCATTTTTTTAAAGCCATCATCATTTTAATGTAAAAAAAACTTCTTCACGTCTTGTATCTCCTGTATACTGTACTGTATAATGTACATGAAATTTCACGCATGGAACTCTCCATGTTGATAAAAAACGGCACATTTTTTTTCAACACTTTTTTTTATCTCTCGAAAAAATATAAAATACTAGATAGAAAAGTTATTGTAGAAAATTAAATGGCTTGGGGTATAGATAATTGATAGTCTTCAAGTTTTTTTGAAACTTATGCAGAAATGCCACTAATGCTCAATTTTTTTTTCTCCCAGTTTTTTTTCTTCTCCGAAGAGATTCACGATGTAAATATTCTATTGTGTGTCATGAGAATAAGTTTTGTAGAGTGGGGAGTTATGAAGTTTTGAAGAGAAAAAAAACCATTTAAACTTTGCATTTTTCAGTCTCTGGCGTGTGGCTCTCAAGGGGGTGGAGAGGAAGTAAAGATTGTTGAGAATCGTGATCAAAATTTTTATCCTTGTCAGCATATACAAATTATCTATTCCCTTTAGGTCCTACAGGAATCTCTCTCTCTAGGACTATTTTATAAAAAAAACATGAAACATGAAACTCATATTGCATCTACTACAAAAACTGTGAATACTTATACACAAATTTAATGCTTCTTGTAACAAGAATCTTGTTATATCTGTAATTTAACATTGCTTACTTTAATACCGAGAAATTTAAATTTTAAGTTGTAATATGAATAAAAATAATAATTTTTTAAAGTTTGAAATATTTTTTTAGAAAAAGTCGTGAAAAATTTTCCAAAATTATTTCCACTTTGGTTTACACTTGAAGTAAGAAGAGCAAGTAACTAAAATAAATAATATTTTTACCTGTTGTAAAAAAAGAAGGGGAATATGAGTTTGGTTAGATTTGAAAAAATGCTTTCTTTATGGTAAAAAAAATGAAAAAGAAGAAGAAAAAGAGATCAAAGATAAATTGAGTAACTTGATTTGCAAATGAACTCGGGCTCTTGTCCTTGTCGTCCTCATGGAATGAAGAACGGGAAAAGGAAACTTGAATAGCATTGGAAAGCACACACGAGAATGAATTTGTACTCTCTCTCTCTTTTATATACATAGTTTGCAGACTATACTACCAACTCAGGAATACTCACGATCCATCCTTTTAGAGAGAGAGAGAGAGAGGAAATCAAAGACTTTTTTTCAATTCTTTTCTTTACTTTCCTCCCACAGGGCATGAATGGAAAGTTCCACTGATCTGCTTCACAAATAGTACCAATCAATCACAATTTAAGCCACCATTTTCCTTCCCTTTCTTACATAATAATTCTAGTCTAGCGTTTATATCCCCCCATCACTTTTCTCTCTCTCTCTTCAATATTATATATATTTATTTGTCAAAGGATATATCTGTATGAATTCATATAAAAAAAGAAACTGAGTTGAATAACATGAACAGTTTTTTTATGGGGAACATTCTATGAATAGTTTACATGTATGACAATTTTAATAATAACAATTCAAAGTGAGCATTCCCACTTCCCAGGCAGTCTTGACTTTATTACTGATTAACTTTATCCCATGTCATTGATACTACAATAACCATTTTTCTACATATAGCCCTTAGTTAAAAATTTTCTCTAAAACATACTTTTCGAAATTGTCATTGTAACAAATACATTTTTCAATGAAGGAAGAGAAAAAAACAGGGAGATGAACGGGATGAGGATGAGAAAGTGGTAGAGAAAGAGAGAGATATGGGAGAATTAGGGTGGATCAGTAGACTGGAAACGGACTCTAGCGATCGTCACTGAAAGCGCCCCTGATGGGGGGCTGGAAATGGAAACAGATTATCTCCGCCTTATTGTTGAAGCACATGCCCTGGAGATGAGACTGCCATCCAATCCTCGATCTGTAATTCCCCCCTCCCCTCTTTTTCGAGAGAAGAGAAGAGGAGGGGGGGGGGGATCTGCTTGTGATCTCGAATCTCGATCACACACACTTCCTTGGATATTCATCCAGCCATCCACCCACTATTCTTATTTTATTATCATACAAAAGTATCCCTCAATCATCACCATTTCTCAATCCACATTACCAGTTTTCCATCTCCAGTTTATCCATTTTTTCATTCCCCTCTTCCATTCTTCTCTCTCTTTCTTTGTACATGGAACATGTTATGTATCTTATGTGTGTGGAGACTGGAGAGATGAGCCTCCTTTTACAATATATATATTTTCATATAAAAATCATCTCATACTTTCCAAGTGTGGCTTTCAAGTGTGGTACTCAATTCTTTCTTTCTTTTCTATTGAAGACTGCAATGCTCTTGTTTTTTTGTGTAGAAATTTATATATAAAGTATAAAAAAAAGTCTTGAATTTTCTCTCTATTTGAGAGAGAGATGGTAGAGAAGAGAAATGGTTGAAGATGTGGATCGATACATTGATGATATAATATCTGTATGGTATAATAGGAATAGAGTAGGACGAGGAGTAAAAGTAGCAGTAGATACACATTATGTTGTATATTTTATTTTGAATTGTACTCTCTCTCTCTCTTATATAAATTTCGAGTGGAGACTCTCGCTCGGTCTATATCACGAGCCTCTCTCACATCCGTCACTTTTGATAACCTTTGAAAATGGAGTGAGAGTATCTGGCAAGTCTTGATGGAGAATCTCTTGAAGAGAAATCTTGTCTTGGTACCTTTAGCAGGGAAAAAGTGCTCGTGGTGGAGATGATGGTAGTCATGGAAATATACGGAGAAAGAAAAAAAAAGTTGTGTGTGGAAATGGGAGGAGGTGGTGGAAGAAGGAGAGAAAAGATGCCAATAGAAACCACGAAGCATATCCTATCATCTCCATATCGATCACCTCTCTCCTTCCAGTTGCCGACAATACCCGGGTATTTCTCACCATCTTCAATGTTCATTCACTCATCACTTGAGTCTCGTCGACTCCTCTCTCTTCCTTTCACTCCTTTCCACACCAAATCAAATTTCACTTCCTTCCAATCTCCTGTCAGCTTAGCTTATTTTATATCAGTTTACTTTACTTTATCACCCATCCATGGTACACTCTCTCTTGTCTACAATATATGTATACTGTACATGTACATGTATAGTCTACTTGAGCTCAATATTCTATACAAGAACAAGTTGAACGTACACTCATGAGACTTTTCTCAGACTCTCTCTCTCTCTCTCCTGTCTCTCACTCACTCTCACGGAGACGGGATTACAGTACTCCTCCCTCCTCCTCTTCTTCTTCTTGTTCTTTATCTTCAAAAATACTTTCCCCCGGTCTTTTTCTTTATGGAAAATGTTCAAGGGCTTATAAAGTTATAAAATTGATGCGACAATTTAGGAAAACAGAGCTTTCTCTCCCTCTCTCTCTCTCTATCCACTCTCTCACTTGACGCACTCGGTGGAATAATGACGTTTATCTTATATACATATTATCTTGTTTGATAAATACCTATAAAAAATACCTTTTTTCAAAAAAACTTTTTCACTGGAAAAAATCTTGACTACTCAGCCCTCAGCCTCTCTGTACTTAATCAGCTTTACTCATATTTCTCTCTCTCTCTTTGTTTTATTATGAACCTTGTTCTCTATCAATTTTGTACATATATATATGTACGTGGATATTAATGCTGTATACCTAATTTATACAAATGCATTCGTAGAAAACTATAATATTTCAGTATTTATTATGTATTACAACTGATAGCATTGTTTATCATTAAAAATAGACAAATCAAATGAATTTTTTTAGTTGAATCATCAACTCCTTGAGTTTTACAAAAATGAAGAGAGAGAGAGAAATGAGATGAAATATTGAAAAGAAAGTACAAAAAAAGAATTTGACATCATCTTTATCATTATGTTGCATTTTGTACTTGAATCTCTACTTATTTTAGTACTCAACCAGTCAATCGCTTCCCCCAAAGGAGGGATTCCTTTATTTCTTTTTTACATTTGTTATTTGTTCATACCATAATTTTCATCTTGTGACTTTTGGGCTTTGATGTATTTTCAATTGCAAGAGTTACATGTATTTTTACACTTGTAGGTATTTGAATGCAATTATTACTATGATGTACAGATAGACTGTAAAAAAGTAGAATGCAATTCCTCTCATCATCATAACAATTGCAACTTGCTAACAAGGCAAAAAGAGACAAGTAAAATCCAGAGAGAGAGAGAGAGAGAGAGAGAATGAACAAAAATAATAATCTCTTTGTCGTCTGGCATTTTTTGACGAGAGCAAGAAAAATCCACTTGAGTGACAAAATTACAATGGAAATTGTATATAAAATTTTGACAAGTTATATTCACGTCGAAAGGTACTTGCAATTACAGACACACTGTACAAAAATGCAGTCAAGATGAGGGCAAAAGTACTTGCGTACTTACACGTACCAAGACATGTGAAAAAATTGTCTCTTTATACGATTCTGTACTGTACAAGTGTATACATATCTTCATATACATAAAATACACTTGTTTAATCTTCTTCCCGACTCTTTTCATTGTAATTGTAAGTCGTAAAAGCAAAAGCCATATGCCATTTCCAACTCCTCAAGAAAAAAAACTCATGCGATTTGTGTGTATGAGAATACATGTAAAAGTACGGGATAAGACGTGGGTTTTTATAATAATACAACTAAAAAAAGTTGATAATGTACAGATATAAAAAGAAAGATGGCTAGAAGCCTTTTTGTATTTAATTAACGTATGATTTGTGTCTATACATTTTCATCGAAAAAAACAAGAACAAGAGTGGGTATATATCACTACACTGTACAGATATAAAGTACTAGACAATAGATACGAGAATGGAGGGCCAAATCTATTTATATTATCTTTTGTACAGTAAAATAATGATATAAAATATTGTAACCATGTCTAAGTAGAAAGTGTGTAGAGATATAAAAGACTATGAGATGAATTGTACCTTGTCTTCATCTCCTCACCAAAGAGAGTTATATTTCATTGTCTTTGGAGTTTTGACTGAAATGATTTTTTGTACAAATTATTTACTTGCATCCAAGTCATTAAAAGGACTTTTGGACATGCTCACCCGTACTGACGATGAGCCTCGTCGCCTCTTGTCTCTTTCACTTTTGTTGCAACTTTCAACATTCTCCATTTGTAAAATGTAGAGGTATGCTTCATACATATATGTAGACTATAGAGATAGAGATAGACTATGGGAAATCAAGTGGAGGATGATGATATAATAAAATATTAAGTACCTACGTGTGATGATGATGATCTGACGCCGGGCGACTTGTCCCTCTTTTTTTGGATTTTTTCCTTGTTAGTAACTTTCCACGTTTGACTAACGATAAAGTTGCAGTGAATGAACTCACATGGTTGAGTCCTCATCATTATCTTTTTTTTTATCAGAAACAAACTCGTGGGTTACACACACATAATAATAATAATCATCATCATCATAATATAATAACATGAGAGAGAATAGAAAGCTTAGGATAAAAAATAAAGACCTTATTGTTTTCCCCTCCCTGTACTTATCACCCTTAATGAAATTTTTATTTCTCATTAGTAATTTCAACCTCCTTGAGGCTATTTATGTGTGCAAAGAAACAACATTGTTAGTCTCATCATTTTTATTAACTCTTGTTAAACAACAATTGTTAAATACCCTCAGTGCGAAATTTCATGTTTCTTTTGTTCCACGGACCATTTAATCCTATATTTCACTCTGCTCCCCCTCAAACCTCAAAAGTCAAAAAAAAAGTTTCACTTGAAATAAATATGTGAACAATGGAATGTTTAGATGATTTAACAAATTGACTGAAATAATTATTCAATTGGAGAATTATTATTACTGGATATTGAAAGATTTCTTAATTCTTTAGTCTTCTTAATTAAGCACATAAAGAGATTTTGACATTTTGTTTTCAATTGTAAAATTAGGATTTCCGGTTCTTTATTTGTCCAAAGTCTTACGGCTATTTACAGATAGTGTAGAGTCCCTTGACAAGTATTGTCTGTTTTAAATAGACAATCAGTCCATGTTAATGATGGCTTTAATTAAATTCCTATTTTTTGATAGCCTCAATCTAAATCTCAATATAGATAATGTTGCTCACTGGTGTGTTTCAAAATTCAAAAGGAGTGAGAGAGAACAATTAAAATGTACAAATTGTGTACAGACCGTATCCTCCACTAAGTTTCCCAGCTGTAAAGCTAACTATTCAACAAGGGGTAGTGTCCATGAAATGAATGAACTTTGTCCATACGTGGAATATATTTAAGCTACCTTACAACTACAAATATAAGTATAACAGTATACACATCAGAGAGAGAGAGAGAGCTACAATAGTAATGATGGACCCTTTGATACATTTAACGTTTACTTATTTAGTCTTCATTATAAGTGTCTCTCTCATGTCCATGTCCACAAGCATTTTTTATTTGTTCTCTCTGACACCCCAAAAAGTTGTAAGTTGCAATATTCCCCAAAAACTGAATATGACCAGAGCCAGAATTGTACACAAAGTTGTATCCATTCCATAGTGTTTGTGAGAATAGAGATTGTGTAGTAAATTTGTAGTCTATTTATGGAGGAGATAGCCTGGGATGGCCAAAAAAGTTTTTAATGGACACTGACAGTTCTATTATGTAAGGCTGTCTACACATGCACATGACAGTGAATGTATTATGCATTGAAAGGAGAAACTATTGATTCAACTATCAAAAACTTTTCATGATGGTTCTCACAGGAGGATACGCAAATGGGAAGGAGGAGTAGATTCAGACCCCCTGAATGATAGTTGTTAACACAGGAAGAGAGAGAGAGAGAGAGAGAGAGAGAGAGAGAGGAGTTTAATCGGTATATAAATTTATGGGGAGCCTGTACCATGTACGTGGTATATTATGTGGACTGATACGTGAAGAATTGATAATCAAGTATCTAGGATGATGGTAAGAGAACATGATAAATATTAAATAATCATTTCCTACATGCTTCAGCCTATAGCCATACACTCTTTCTATATATAATCCTTTTGTGTCAAATATAAGAACAGGGTTATATGGAGAGAGTGTACTGGTACTGGAGATGGAGAGAGGAGTCTGAAAAGAGGAAATGTCAAACAAATGCTCCATTAGTCTGCTAAGAAGCTTGTCAAGCCTAATCTGAAACTTGCTATCCCTTCCATGGTAAATAGTAGTGCTCTGTATTTTGAATAATATTATTTGGTATACCTTTTGGTAATAGTAAATAGTAACCAACCACAACAGCTTTTGTCCTCCACTCACTCAATGTGTCGTCGTTTATATGAACTTGTAATCTGAGAGTCGACATCACATCCAAAGACCTCATCATCATCAACATGAGGGCCCAAGACCAAGACCACAAGTACAAGTACAAACATTACCCTCATCATGGCCTCCTTGTTCCCTTCATTGAATTTTGTGTAAAATTTCTGTATCATATTCATATGTACATATCACTCTATTCCATACAATCTCCATTCGGGCAAATCAATTTATATGACATTTGACAGATTTAATTTCCATTGGATTCTCCATCTGCATGTCCACACTGTACATCATCATCAAAGTATGATTCATACTTTTGTTTAACTTTATACATATTATTTATATTTTAGTCTCTCTCTCTCTCTCTTTTATTTTAGACCGAGTTTTTTAGGGATAAAGAAGGGATGAAAATCTTGACAGAGAGAGATTTTCCAGAGTTAAAATCCCAAACAGAGAAAGTTGAGATGAAGAGAGGAACAAGGGACTAGGAGGACCAAATTTTATTTATTGTGAGGCAACTTTTCCAGTTCTAGGAAACTGGAGAGTAATAAAATGGAGGGAACGAGTGTCTAAACGGATTTTCATTTTGTCAAGGGAAATGGGTACACATTTCAAGTCATTTCAAATGATAGAAAATACTAAAAAGGAATACAAGACAAAGGATCTGGGCAATCACGTGCCTTTTACATTTAGACAAAAGTCACTGATGAAGGACTATTTCCAAAATATTCTGGAATTTTCTTTTATGCTTTTTCTTGTCATTAAAACTTTCATTTAAAATATTCATTATTTACATTAAAACCAAAAACTGGTTTTAAATTCAAAGGATCAAAAAATACTTTTGTATTTTATATTCTGGTTATTTTAATTACAAAAATAATAAATATAAGAGTTATGGTTAACATTAACAAACTATTTTATATTTTTAAATAATACAACATACTTAAAATTGAGAGAAAGCCAAAGAAAGATGTAAACTTTTTTTTTAAAAAAAACTAAATTTTAGATTCTTTACCCTTACAAGTAAGAGAGTTTACTTGTTACTTGACTAATTTATTAAAAAGAGAGGAGAGTAAATTTAAATTGACAATATAAAAATCCATAATAAAGAAAGCTACTTTAAAATTAATTTTGTGTATGCTTAATCTCATTTTCATTATCATGTAAATATCTTGTGTAAATCTTGTTCCTTGAGAATTCTTTAATAGATTTCTCCCCTAAAAAACTTCTTTTTAGTATGCAAATTCTTTCATGTTATTTTTGCTCAAATTTTATGAATACACCGAAAAAATCCAGTGTAAAGTTTGCCTATGTGATGTAACAAAAAAAGGAGGAAATAAATTAATGGAAAAAATTCTTGAACTAAGTGCGATATGTGCATAGGCATGTATTTTAGTTGAAGGATGAAGAGAGAGAGAGAGGATAATATTATTAGAATTTATCATGCGAATGAATAAGAATTAAGAGAGGAAGAGGATAGTCAAGTGACAGACGGGTAGAATTTATGTAGAGACAGACAGTATTTTTGTAAATGGGAGAGATGTGAAATGTATGATGGTAATGGGGATGCCAAAAAATGGTATTTTCATTGAATTTCATGTGATGGATTCGGCAGGGTGGCCTAATGGGGTCTACGGAGTGTTTCTATTGGATTTACTATTTGAAAATCACTGGATATAATATAATCCAGCCCAATGCACTGCACTGTGTGTGTGTGTTGCCTTGTTTCATTTCCATGACAAAAGTGTACCTTCCAATTCAATGGAAAGAGAGTCCGAGGGGGTAGGGATTTTTTTTCCTAAAGACCCTTCATCCACAAGAGACTCTCCGATGGTGGCTTTGGCTTATACAGTCAACAAGGGAGACTCTCCATAGTTGTCATCCTCTCCTTCTCTTTCATGCAATTACGATACTATAAGCCTATAGCTCTCCATACACAATATCCATCTACTTTCATCCATTACTAACTTTGATCTATACAATTTTAAACAAAGTCCATGCACCATTAAATGTTTAACTTTCAAGCTCAATCCTAAATTAATTTACTCTGTTATTCTAATGCTCTAATTTAATTACCATTTTTCTCATTTCTCTTTCTTTTTATTACACTTTTTATTGCAATTAACATTGTTAAATTTACAGTGTATAAACTAAAATCTCAACATTAATTTTTATTATGCACAATACAATATAATTTGCTATTTTTTCATATGTTCATGACTTCAAATAGTTAAATAACATTTAATTTTAAAATTACCCAGTTCTCACTAATTAATTTTAAAAAAAATTCTTTTCAAATAGGAAGAATTGACGATCAAAACCTTGTACATGAATTGAATATGGATAATAAAATGGAGAGAATAAATGTATGTTTGTAGACTTAATTTTAAAGGGATTTTGTAGTCGTGAGTCTAAAATCAGAAAGAGGACACAAAAAAGAGCCCAGAGAGAGAGAGACAAAGTATAATAATAAAATAATACAAATATACACAAAACTATAAATTATGCATGGATTTAATTCAATGTGATGCCAGAGATAAGAATTCTAGGTATGATCACGATGACAAGTTGTCATCGTGATCTGAGACATGGTTCAACACTTGGATGAGTTGTACTGTACTCTTCCTTGTGTATGATGATGTAAAGGATGACTTGATTTGTAGTTTTGTATTCAATCCATTTGAATGTATTATATAGACTATCCTCGCTAAGGGGGTTATAGACACAACAATCACAATTATTGTTCATGATCACAATCATCCTCTCTCTCTCTCTCTCTTGTCGTCCTCCCTCCGTGGGTTTGTGATGACTCCAAAATAATGTGACTATCTGTATATAATATGGATGCATGAATTCAAGAGAAAAAAAAGTACATGTAATTTGATAACAGTTAAATAACATGAGTCAGGAAAAGGTATAGCTCCTCTTCATCTTTACATTTTTTTGTACACTGTTCACGAACAAGAACAAGGAGGAATAAGTGGAAGACTAGTCAAATCTCTCTCTCTCTCTGTCTGTTGGACGACAAGCGGAGACAAAAATCAAAATGAAAAGCTGAGTGAGCAAAGTCACACAAAAATCTTGAGAATCTTAACGAGAAGGTAATATCTGTTATTATGCTCTATTATCTCCTATAGTACACCATCCAAAACCCAATCTAATCGTACAAGATCATACAATTCATGTCCCCTCTCTCTCTCAGATAGAACTCTCATCTTGAAATTCTTTTGACTTTGACACTTGTCTCTGTCTTTTCTCTTGATTCCTATACATTTTTTATGTGTTTCTCTCCTCATAGATTATTCTAAGAATCTGGTGACAAAAAAAGTTTGGACTAGGAGGTTAACTAGGTAGGTACATAATAATACAGGCTATGTCAAAAGTTTCTCCCGTTTAGACCGCGAGGGAAAAAAGGGTTAATGTTTACATTAACCCTTTTTAAAGGACCATTGACGCTGTGTAGGTCTCAGAAGAGTTTGATAGTGGGACAATGGCCAAAATAAAAAATTCCATACCCTATTATTGAGACATTT
>JAQIVZ010000208.1:0-90817 GCA_034700945.1 Arrhopalites spinosus | reverse complement strand
AAGAATTCTATTTTTTTCGTACAATTTGTATTTCCGCCCCTACCGATGGCAATAAAACCTTGTACCGATGATGCGGTGTTTGCAACTTTCCAACTTTACATTGTAATACATACGGACTCAATAGATGATACTCATCTGTAATTGTGAAGAGAGAACATTTTTAAAAATAAGATTGTAGATTGTGATTCAAAATTATTTTTTTTATACCTGGAGAAATTGAAGGGATGAGTGCTTCACATGAGATGCCATTTTCCAATGATATTCATTCATCGATTTCGACGCCTCTCTCTCTCCCTTGGCTGGATGTACTCGTATGTGCTTACAAAAAGCAAACAAGGTTTTTATACTACAACCATAGGTGGGTTACGTATCTTTGAGAGTTTACAGGAGCAGGGAGCAGATCCCGCATCAAAAAAGAAAGGAAAGATATGTATATGTATATATTAGATAGAATACGATAGGATGAAAAACACAGGTGAGACATGGCCAGCGGCAATATTGTCATTACATTTCCCCACCACTAAAACCAAACTGACTCACACACAAAATTTTCAGCCGGCAAAATATGCACACACATTAAAAAATGCTCTCGTGTAGTTTTTTACATGTTTAAATTTTTATAGTGACTTTACTGTAGGTACATAATAAAAAGCAATATTTTTTTGGGGGTTGTGTATTAAAATATAAAACAAACAGAGAAGACATACGCTACAAAAAAAATCTTTGTAACAATAAAGATATGTGCAATTGGAATAGGAATAAAATATTTACATGAAGTTGAAGGGAGGGAAATTATTCAAATAAAAATAAAATAAATTCTTCCTTCCCGTCTTCTCCTTTTTGGGGTTCCTATTTTCTTGTGTTTTTTTATAATAATAAATAATAGACATTATATTTATACATACAACATTCTGCAGTCTCATTCATTGTGAAGGCTGCAAATAATGCCGTAGGCTTATCTCTTGTGCACAATCTCTCTCTCTAATTTTTTGTATCTATCAAATAGAGGGAAGATTGTGGATAGTGTAAAATGCACGATTCTAATATTTAAACAAATTTTGATCCATCACACAAAAACCCAAGACGTTGAAGACGTCAAACGCAAGTCTGTTCAATTAAATTATGAATATTATAATTATCTCGCTCTTTTTATTCTTTCTAATCACTCTAACTAGTTCTCTCTCTTTGGCAAAGTACAAACTTATATAGTTAATATACATTATCCTTAATCCATAATAGGAAGAGAAGTGGACTTGTTCATAGTTAATTGCTATCAAAATTTGACGACTTTTTTTTCTCTTAAATACAACTTACAACCATTAACACAGGCAATGTTAAATAAAATGGAGATATGACGTCCTAAAGATATGCATACAAGTCAAGTCTACAATAAAAAAAATTAGAAAGATGCAAGTGTAATACATAAACATAAGTGCAAGAGTAGGGTCAAGTTGTCATGCAAGTCTATAGCAAAAAAAAGAGAAAGATAATAAAAATATACACTTGAATTATATTACATAACCTTATAAGCCTCATGACACGCACCTTGTTATAATATCTTAAGCTTTCTAAAAAAAATTAATACTCTTTATTTAAAACATGTAAAATACAGTCACACGTACATGATCTGTATGAGGCTTGATTTGAGACTCATTTATTATGGCCACAGATTCGTACAAGCACATTCGTAAAAATGAAGCTCAAGGAGTGATATAATATTTATGAAATATTCTTCCCTCTCTTTTTTTCTATATCTTAAGTTAAGAAAAAAAAAGTTGGATAGAATTGAATGGACATGTAGAAAAAAAACTAAACACAATCCTAAAATTTACGCTATTTTGTTACGCTGCAGTGATGAGAGGAGTTCCATAGAAATATCCCTCGTAGTTGTAGATGGGACAGGGGGGGGGGGGGTTTGGGTTTCGAAAACAGATTTTATTCTGCCTCTCTCTCTCTCTGTCTGTGTGTGTGTGTATACCTTGATGGTTTCCAGTATGTCAAGAGTAAAGCGGCTTTTGTAGTTTTGTATACTACTCTTGGTTGGATATATTATTTGTGTTGAGGGGTAACTTTATAAAAACCTTCCAGCAGCTACCTAACTACATACTTGTACTCTCGAAACTACAAATGTTATATTAACACATAAAATTCTCTATACAAAATCCTCCACCAAGTACTCTCTCTCTCTCTCTCTCTGTACTACTCCTCTGGTGTACACACACAATGTTATACTGTATGAGTACAGAGGGTTGAAAATCATCATCATCATACCTGCTCGTCTGGCTGAGTTTAGTTTATTGTGGATCTGGTCGTGGTTGTGAAACAAAGCAAAGGCATCAGCCAACAGGCATAGTTCTCAACTTTAACTTTTCTATAAAAACTCATACATACACTCTCCTGTATGTTGTACAGGGAGTAAAGATACTCTCGTTAGTTCTTTTTTGTCTTCCTTTAAAAGTTAAAACAGCTCCTCTAGATTCCTCACTCTCTTTTTCATTTGAATGGCAAGAGACTTCTCACGAGTACGAGTTACACACTAAACTAAAAAATTTTTGTTTAACCTTGCCCAACTTTTTTAAGTTGAATAATAAAATTTTAAATATTTTTTCCATCTTTCTCTTCTTGTGTGTGTGTCTCATTTCATTTGTACATAAAATAGTGTACGTGTTGTGTGGGGATGACAGTGTAATTTGTGTGCAAAAATAATTTGTATGCAAGTCAAACTTTATTGTAACTTGTGTATGAATATAATATATTGAGTTGTCTCTCTCTGTCTTTGAGGATTCATGTGTGAATGACAAGACTCAAGATATTTTTCAGTGAACCACAAAGTGAGGCGATACTCACACAGAGAGAGTCTTTGTATGTACACATCTAGTTAAAGTATTTACTCGTCATTCTTATTTTGTGTCAGTGTAGATTCCATGGCCTGTCATAAACATCTTATCATCGCTTCTCCATTGTCTGTCAATATTAAATAAAGAAAAAAAATTGTATAAATTGTGTAAGGGATAACCTTCGACCTTCATCTTTTTTTTTTCAAAAATATTATCCAAGTCCAAGTTCAAGTCAATGTGAATTTCGAGTTCTTTTTCTTCTTATTCCTGAATTTTTATTTTTCTCATTCAAATATTTACAAACGACGAAAGATCATTCATGTTGATCATTTATATTTAGAAAAGAAAATTATTTCCTTCAAAATTTGTAATTTATTTTGATGAATTATTATTGGGATGTTTCAAGTGATAAAACAGTCAAAAAGTGAATAGTGTGTGTGTGGTTTACTGGCTTCTTTTTTTTTTTTTTATTATAAAAAAAGGTGTACAAATATACATCCAAATTTTTTGCTCTCAACATTCCGTCTCTTTTTTTTGCTATAACACTTTACTACTACAGATACTACTCGACTCCACATGAGAGAAAGAATTATGGAATGACCGTGTAAAATATTAAATTCAAATATATATTTGTGCCTATAGAGTATCTATAACGTGTTTTTTGTCTGTGTCTTCTCTTTTAGTTATATGTAGCAGACTCAAAATCTAACAGATTAATATTAATAGGTTTGATAATGGAAGTGCTGAAAATGTGACTTCATAAATAAATACCAACTACAACAGTGCACGTTCAACTGAGAAGGGGAAAAAAATTTTTTTTTTCAATGTAATAATGCTCCTCAATACAAGTGTCTTGGTCCTTTTCAATATATAAAAGATATAGAATAAATTTGTTATATATGAGAAACGACTAATAGTGATATAGAGGTTAGAAAATGGAATAGAAAAAGCATTTATTCAGTGGGCGAACAAGAGAGAAAAAGTGCATTCTTTATGATCTATCATCCTTGTTGGCGGCCACGCTTCTCTGCTTGCAGATTCCATGGGATTGGGATGATCATCGTCCATGTTACTTACACACAACACACAACAAACCTTTTCAAAGAGTAGACAATTTTTGTATGTGTACAAGTCTCCGACTAGACGTCAAGATATCTTGTGTATTATACAACCGTGTGTAATTATCTACGCTCTTTGCAGTTCTCTCTCTCTCTGTAGAATATTTTGGCTTCTCTCTCTCTTTTTAATATACACAATAACGTGTTCGCCTAAACGCCTATGGGAACTTCTTCGTCTTGATCCTACCTCCCCTCCTTGACCGATTGTGAAGGTAAAAAAAAAATTCTTTTATTTAACTAATGTCTAGTCATACAATGCAATTTTAAGTTTTTAACATTTGTTTAAAAAAACAATGAAATGTCTTCATAATATATTACTTTGGACAATGTGATGATGGTTTACTCTTTCTTGTATCTGTACAATTTATTTATTGTAAAAAAAGAGTTTTTATATTAAAATATTCTATTTTGAGAATTTTTTAATACAATTTTATTTCATTCTAAGAAAAAAATTTAGTAAACTATTATAGATATGACAATAAAGTGGAATTTTAATATTAAAAAATATCTCTGGTTGTGAAACTACAGTAAAAAAGCCTGAGTCAAAAAAAGAGGAGTTCTATTTAGTAATAGAGTAAAAGAGCCATGTGCTTTACGTGAGAGGGGCTAAAATGTTTCTGGGAAAATTATTATTAGGTATGTATATTGTAAATATTTTTTCCTCTATAACAAAAAGAACTGGAGAGACAAGCCACTCTTTACTAGTATAATATCTGTATGTACACCAATTTTTTTTTGGTGCTTTTGGATCTTGGCTTGGCTTACAAGCATTGTAAAGAGAGAGAGAGAGAATGGATGGATATAAAAATAAAAATTTACGTACCACGAAAATATAGTCTAGTGAAAAAAAAGTGAAAGATAAGTAGAGTGAAATGCAAATGGAGAGATGATGTTTAAATCATTTAGTTGTTAAATTAATTGTTCATTCAGAATAAATTTAAATGCTATGTAAAGTTTTTGTTGAGTGCATGCATGGTGCTCTGCCGGTTTGAAACCATTTTCTTTACAAAAAGACACAGAGAGAGAGAGAGAGAGAGAGAGAGAAAAGTTTATGTAGGAGAGATGTACTAGAAGGCACAAGGAAATGTATTTAAATATTGATGCTTTCAGGATGAATTTCATTTCGGTTGTCTGACTAAAAGAGAGAGAGAGAGGAATTCTGCTCTTTGATTTTCTTTCATGCTCTCTCTCTCTCAAATCACGAACCATGATTTAATGCAGATTGTGTATACACAAGTTTTTCTTTAGCTGGCTCTGATCTGATGAATAGAACCGACATCTTGACTTGAACTTGATGATAATAATATTATTTTGTGTGTTTGTACATAACATCCCCATCCATATAAAGAAAAAAATTTCTAAAGACTTTATATGGATCTACAAACACTTGAACCATCAAGTATCCATACTTTCCATTTCATTTAATGTCCATTAAAACAATTTTTTAAACTTTTCTTCATCTTCCTCTCTCTTGTCTCATGCAACATTGTTGCATAAAAAGAATTTTAATTATATTGATTTACATGACACAAACATTGTTCAACTTGTCAACAAGATCAAGACTTGTTTGTGAAACAAGGATTTTAATTATTTTGAAGCAAAAACTTGAGATTAAATTAATTCATAATATATAAATTTAACTTTGTTCCTCTCTCTCCAAGTTTAATATTTATTCAATAATATTAAAGTCTAAAGAGAGTTACAAGAGTATTGGCAAATATAATTTAAAATATCAAGTGTCATAAAATATTTTTTGCTTTTGCTTTTTGCTCTCATCCATGATTCAACTTGGATATTAGATTACAAAGATGAATTATGGGAATAACAGATATTAAAATAAAATTTAAGAGATGCGATTAAGATTTTTTACTCAGCATAAATTTAAAAATAGGAAGGGAATGTGATGATGCGTAAAGGGAGTTTTGTCTGTTACACATGTACATGTACATAAGGTATGTAATATTAATATATAAATAATGATTTGTACAAGAATTTACAAGGTTAACAAAATGAGACTAGAGGATTTTAGTGGAGGATTGTTTATGATGACTTTTAAATTGGTTATGAAAGCGGGATCGTAATGAAATGCACTTGGCTGAAATTATCACAACTAACTCATTCCAATATATGCTACACACTCCACAACATAAAGTTAAATCTGACTTTACAAGTCTTTTTAGCTGGTTAAAATAGTTACATGTAGAGAGAAGGTGATGGTTGATGGTGGTGGTTTTCCAAGATGAAAACTTTTGGGAATAATTGGGTATTGTACAGCATAGTCTTATCGTCTCTTTTTAAGTCTTGATGTAAGTGTCGAAGTCCATTAATAAATGGCCAATTGTGTTATATAGACGACGCCAGAAAATCCGGTCGGCATCCCCCATACAAAAACTCACACAAGGCAAAAGTCAAGGATGAGACTCGTTCAACTCTCTCTCTCTCTCTCTTTCTCTTGTGTAATGCTCTAGGCATCATTTCTCATTTTCTCCAAAATTCCACAATTGTAGTCACATTTATAACATACCACCACCACACACACAATACATAATATTAAAAAGGAATAGAAATGGCTTGAGGAAAATTTAAAACTAAAACATTTTAACGATCCTATTACCTATATCTGTACATTGCCACGTAACATGTACTCAGTTAAGTATAATCAAGAATTATGCATATGCACATGTTGTATAATGTAACACCCATCATTTTAAATAAATGTATGACATTATATTATTTTTCCCTTCATTTACACAATATCAATTGAGACTGCATCGCAAGAGAGAGAGAGGTTTGACAACACATAAAAATTTCAATACAATAACACATACACATACCATTACAATTATTTTTTTTGAAAAAACGTCAGTTGAATATTATTTATACGATAGTCAGTGACAGTTAATGCTTTGCATTGCTGAGCATTCCGGATCATCCATATTGTATATGTACATACACTAGTACTTATATATATCTACTACAAACACATTACAAGATAAGATGAGTCACGCACAAGAAGAAGTTTGTGTGAGAATGAAATGTGGGAAAATAATAGTCAAATAATATCCGCACTTACTTTTGTATTGAGACAAGATTAAAAGAGGGGCTACCTTATAACCTTCAGTCTTTACACTTAACCCAACACACACAAACAAGAGGCAAGAGGACATTTAATAAAGGGAATGGAATGGAGGGGAATAAAATAGACACCAAAAAAAGAATAAATTATCTGCAACAAATGAAAATACATTCAAAAAAAATTTACAAGTACACTGCAGCACTGAGGGATGGGACATGAGACGAGCTGAGTAGGAAAAAAAATAAAAATATAAATTTCAGGTCTCTTTAAATATGAATTTGAATAGTTTTTGGCTATGAATATGAATGGAGGGTATGAATGGGAGGGAGAGAGACAAAAATAAGAATAAAAAGGAAGCCTAGGGTTGTTGGGACTTTATAGAAAAAAATATAAATAATAACAATAATACTAATATCAATGATAATAATATTGTTCTGCACTAGTAAAAGTTGTTCATTATTTATTTTTTAACCTGGCTACTTTGTTCACAATATTATGTACGAGTACAATGTACACATAGGAATATTTGTTGAAAAGTTGATAGTTTTCCATCTTACAATAATAATAGTTTTTTGATTATATACACTGTACACATGTACGTACATATATATTTCTATTATACGTACATGGGGGTCTCCTGTAAAATTTTGGAAAACTGTGTTATGTGTAATGATAGAGAGACTAAGAAAATAGTTGACTATTAACTAAAATATTGAAAATCTAGTGATATGAATGCTCCACATGAAATCATTGGTTGAAAACTATATTATTATCATTATAAAAATATACGTCTTTATATTACACAGATAAGTATCCAATGTAGTGTAGTGTATATGGAGTAAATACACAAGGCAAAAAAAACGTGGGGAGTGTGAAAGGGGTTTTTATTTTGCGGGTACTCTCTTTATATTATTATAGGGAAATTGAGACTTTTTTTAACGTTATATCTCTCTATGTGTAGACAAATACAAAAAAAGAAGAAAGAAATAGAGAGAGAGAGATTCTGTACATAGATTCCAATGCAAAAGTGCCAACAGGCAAGTTCACTTACGGAGATTCTCCTTGAGCAAAAAGGCATGGCATTTCCATACTCTTCACTCTCCGGCAATCCCACCACATCGACTACCAGGACCAAAACCAGAAACATCAAACTCCAGAGAAGGAGAGGACTAGTAAAGTAATAGAGTAAAGCGAGACTGAGCGACTGCTGCTGATCGAGACTTGAACAAGTTTGTCTTGACGATTTCTACTCATCGCCAGTCTAGCTTGAACCTCCTTCACTGCAACACCGAGTCTTATTTCGGCTCTCTGTCTGTCTCTCTCTTTCAGTCAGTCTCTATTATAAATTCCCAAACTAAACTCCCAGTGTTTTTTTTTACTTCTCGTCATTTATATATAAAAAAATATATATACACATACATCTGTATAATACAAGTACGAGGAAACAAGAAATAAAAAAAAATCATTTTGGTGGATCATTTCCATTTTTTATTTTTTTTTTGGTTGAAAAATATCAAGTCAAAAAGTGTTGGTGGTGGTTGAATGTGTTTTATTTTTCTTGAAAGTTTATTTGCCGGTTTTCTCAACTATAAAAATCCTTTAAATTGTCTCCATTCTGGAAAACATGTGAAAAAGAAGAGTTTTTTTGTGAGTTGAGCAGGATTTTCATAAAGTGACAAAAAGTTTTCAACATTTTACAGTTATATCTGTATACACAAGGAGAAAAAATAAATAATAATAAATGACTCAAGATTAATAGAAAAATATCTTCATAAAATGGAGTAATACAAATAGATAGAGGAGGCATATTATTTAAATGGATTGTGTCAAAAGTGCAAAAGAAAAAAAAATAATTTAAAAAAAAAGTGAAGTGCATTTTGTGGATTCATTACTTTTTTCTTCATCGGAACATTGTGACAATTTTTAAATAAAACGGAAAAGTTATAAGGTAATTTTTGTGCTATTTATTTATTTTTAAAAAGTTAAAATTGTCAAAAAAGTCATTTTAGATTATAAGGAATATTCCATCAATGGAAAAAGTCTTTCATGATAATTTTTAATAAAGACTAAAGTGACCGTCTGTATTTTTTGTCGTCTTAAACGAAACTCTCATGTGCATCTTGTTCTCTGTCAATAAATGAACCACCCAGAAATAAAACAAGAAAATATGTTAGATTAAGAGAGAGAGGGGAGAAAGAAGCAAATTCATGTTTGTCTTCAAAGTCATCAAGAGTGAATGACCAAGAACTGCAAAGTTGCATTTAAATTTCATGTCCACACATGAACATATTTTTTTCCCCTTCCTTTCAATATCCCACAAAAAAATACATTTTTTTTCTGGTGAGGACTAACGGTTGAACTAAAGGAATTTTGAGAAAAAAAAGTCAAAGTATAAAATTCTTATTGTATTTACAAGTGTATATATTTTAGATACAATTGTATTGTTATTTTTTTTTTATAGATTTGTCTAAATGTAGAATCGACAGATAAAAATGTACAGAGAATAAAATAGTTCGATCAATTCCCTATTTCTCACAATTTTTATTCTTCCTCAATTCCTTGTGTTGTATTGTTAAACTCCAAACCACAAGATTTTTCTACACAAAAAAAGAATGCTATTTTTTTCCTTACCTGAATATTCAAACGTGTACAAGTACAGATATAATGTATAGAAGAAGAGAGAAAAAAAAGATAGAATTTTTTGTACAAATACTCGTGCACTGGTAACTGGGTACTTGTGTGTGTAGGTGGAAAGTCAGTGATTCAAATGGTTTGCCAATATTTGAAATGGATTTTTTTACAAGTCTATAGAAAGAGAGAATCTTGTATGAGAATGAGAATTTGTACATCAAGATTCTACAGATTCTTCTATTCAAACTGAGAGAGAGAGAGAGAAAGAGTGAGAGAGTCTTCTCCTGATAGAGAATCTAAAGAAGATAAAAATCGATTTTTTTTTTGAAAAAAAGAGAGTAAATGTATGTACGAACGAGTACATGTACATGTAAAATAAAAAATATTTTTTTTACCAACTTTAAAAGAAATTCCAAACTGGGTATTTTTTTGTGTAAAAAAATTCTAAAAATATTTTATCTGGGATTGTAAAAAAGTAAAGGTGGAATTTTGAACTTAAAAAAATGTGTCAAAATAATTGAGCTATGTACAGATACACAATTTAATTTTGCAAGTGGACAAGTGTTAACCTCCAACTAATTTGCCAAGTAAACTGTAGATGTGTAGATTTCTATTTAAAAAAACACTTTACAATCAAAGAATCAGAGTGAAGAGAAAAAAAGACATGGAGAATTGTCAATTGATGCTTTTTGGTTTTTTTTCTTGTGTTTGACTCTGGTTTTATTCATCAGGATGAGGATGAGGAATAAGAGATGAAAAAAAGCTTTCAAATCTACAGACAGAGAGAGAGAGAGGGAAGGTTTACCTCGAGAGTATGGAGACAGGAAAAGTCTGTATGGGTTTTGAGTGCATAAATATTGAAAGTCGGACTTTTGAAGTAGAAACGATCAAATTCTTTTAATCGGAGAGACGCGTGGCTACGACCCCGGAAACTTTAGCCAAGTCCACTGGGGAAGTCTCTATACAGTTTATTCAAACCACTTGAGCTTTCAAGGTACAGACCTACAGTACAGACCTACAGACATGTACAATATTCCAAAGTGTAGTAGAGACATAGACAACACTATGGTTACGATGAAAAAAAAGATATGAGTACATATTGTTAGTAAGTAGTAGGTAGTAGTAAAAAAAACTCTATAATAAATTAATCGTGCCTCTGTCAATACGTATCGCGTAGATCTAACTAAAGACTCCTCCAGCCTTTCCTTTATTTTTTTTATCCTTGTGTTTTTTTCAATGGAGAATAGAGACGAATCGTAGACTACATTACGTCACTCACTGACTTGTAGAGTGGTGGAGTAACATGTACAATCAATACTTTTTTTTTACAACATTAATTACTAAACAAATGTCAAATGGATAAGAATACTCATTTCTTTTTACACATCTCCCTCCCTCTCTCTCTCTATCAAAAATCATGATTACACATCAACTTGACACTACGTGTAGAACGCACATGTATTTTTTGTGATTTAGATAAAAATTAAATTATTTAAATTGACAATAAAAATAAATTAGACAAAATTCCAAAATATAATTTTTTTATTGATTTAATTTTATGACTTGTATATCCTCCTCCCCATCGACCTTCTAAAATAACTGTTAACTGTTACTGTACTGTAGGGCGAAAGGCATAAATAAATAAAATGAACATTTTCATTTCATCCATGTAAAGTTAAGTACAATTTGAGTTTTTGCTTCTAGTTTAATTTTCTTTTGAGAAAACTTGCTCTAGTTTCTCCCTCTCTCTCTATAGAGAGGGAGAGAGAGAGAGAGAGAGAAATAAGGAATAAAATTTATTCTTAAAATTGGTCGAGTAAATATTAATGGTAGGAGATGGGAAATAGAAGATACAGATGTGCAATTATGCCTTGCTCTAAATGTTACAAGATAGAAACATTTTTTTTGTCTATCTTTTAACTTGAGAGCCAAAGATATTAAAATGCACCAAAGAACTGTTTTTAAAAAGGAGGGTAAAATTTTGTACAAAATGTACACATTACAAAGATAGAAGAGGATGGAGGACCTCCTCTGGAATGGAGGTAGTGGCGGACAAGGAGAGAGGAGGAAAGGAATAATAATAACTGCCAATTTGAACATTTGTATGTGGAATGAGAGGACATGATCACTCAAAACATGTTAACAGCCTTACCCCCAGCCCATACATTGTAAATATAAGGGAGTACCTTACACCTCTTGACTTTATAAATTGTAGATTGGTACTTATCCTTTTTCGTATCGTTCCCACATCCACACACACACACACACAAATAAACAACAGCAATATGCTCCAACTCAAACTCAAACGTAATTTCCGGCTAACCTTCCAATTGTGCTTATCCATCTGGCCATTTGTGTTTTAAGAGAGAGAGAGAGAGAAAGTTTTGGTGAGAGTAAAGTCATTCGATTACTATTTTATAGTCATACGCTTCTCTCTCTTTATATTCCCTGACTTCTACATTTCACTTATGTATTACTCTTACAGTAGTTCAAATGCGTCAGCCCTCCAATAATAAAACTAGATTAAACTGTCCCACCTTCTCCATTCAATATCTCGTCAACGACTAGCTAGAATGTTAACGAGAACAAACACACACAAAAAAGTTTTCGTCTTTTTTTTAACGTGTTACTTTTCCTCCCCGTCAAAATACGGGTAAGTACTCTTGAGTAAGTACTACCATGGTCTGTACATATATGTAACAAATATACAAATATACATGTAGAGAATTTAAGTCTTTGAAACAGGATATGGTAATATTTTATTCATTAGTCTTTTGGAATATTATATGGGCACGTGGGCTTTTCTCTTCTATTTATTTGTGTGTGCACTCACTTTCATTCAATTTAATTGTTACTTTTTTTTATTGAATGTTTGGGAGTTTGGAGTTAAGGTCAATATTTCAATGTCTTTTATCACATAACATACACATGTACTACCTTGACATTGGGAGAAAAGTTAAATGTGAGAAATGAGAAATACTATTATGTTACCTATATGTGGTATAGTCAACTATTAAAATATTACGTTAACTTTAACTTTATGAATAGATAGTTAAAATGTAACACATAAAATATTTCTCATTTCTCATTTCCAGCTCCACAATGGTTTCTCTCCAGTAATTGTTAACAATTTTTACAGAGTGGTTATTTTGACAAAAATACTCTAATAAAATGTAGATTTTATATGTAGAGATATGGTTTCAAACAGGAAAAAAATGGGGATGCATCATGAAATAAAATAAGAGTGAAGGTATTCCCATATAAAATAGAAAAGATGGATTATCTAGTTCTGTAGTCTCTCTCTATCTCTGTTTATGGATTTAAGTCCATCTTATTTGTTCCTGTCCATGTGTCCCGAGTTTTAAAACTTCTTTTTTTTCCATTTTGAAGGGAGGATCCTGGCTAGAGCAAGGTTGTGATTATATAATAGATCCAATGGATTTTCTTTCGATAGTTGATATTTATATACATTGTACACTCTCCAAAGAAAAAACTAGAGTGTGTAGTATGTAGGCATATAAAAAAAAAGTATATAAAAAAGAGAACCCACACAACTGACACAATTACTGATAGCGAACAGTGCATCTAAGCTTAAGAGTTAAAGTCGGATCGTATTTTTTGTGTGGCATGAGTCGAGTATGTTATTATTCTTCATTCATTTTATTGGTTGCCAGCGAAAAAAAAGTCTAGAGAAGGAAGGAAAAATGGAACCAAACTGATTCTTGTGGACGTGTTTTTACAGTCCAGAGTCTTCTTCTTCCACAAGAAATGTTGAGGGATTCTATTGAAAAAGGAATACAATAAATATATGTGTGTACACACACGTGAAATGCATGTACTGTGAAAATACCTTTGAGTATTTTCCACAATACAATTTATATATATTTAATACATATACTTTTTTTTTATTTCAACACTTTCCATCTTTGACAGGCGGGGAAGACAAGTGAAGTTCTGAGCTTCCTCCTTTTTTTTCATCTCAAAGAGTCACTCAGTGAATTCCCATCAACACTTTTTTTCTTGGTGAACCTTTTGTCGTTGTCGTTGTCCTCCTCGTCATTTTATTTTTTCCGTTCTCTCATCTCTCTAATACTTTCTTCTTCTTCTTCATCATCTCCTCTTTCTCTCTGTCATGTCATGGGCTAAGCCTACCAAGACTTGTCTGTCTATTTAGAGATGTACATTTTGCTGTGGGATATATGGTAAATTTTAAAGATGAGGCGAGTGACCTTTGCCCGGAGTGAGAAAAAAAATCAATTGCCCCTTAGCTTAACTGTGAATACACAAGAGAGTCAAATAGACGGCTGATAACAAGTTGAGCTGACTAAAAAAAAGAGACTTGTGTGATGCAGAGAGAATTTTAAAAGTTGAACTGTTAAAACTGTTGATAAAATGTGTAGTTTTTTTTGGTCAACGTTGATTGCATACAAGCCGACTTTAACTTTAAATTACCAGCTGGTCTATTTGAGGTCCAAATAAACAAAATACAATTCGGCTTACAAAGGTGAAGTTACAAAAACTTTTTTTTATGTGTTTTCAAGAGAACGAAATGGAGTTACAAACAGTACATTTTTGTCCTATCCCATTTTGTCTCTCTCTCTTATTAAATTTCTTTTAGTTTACACACAACTAGATTTAATTTTCTAAAACAACTATATTCACCGTGATGGAAGATTCCTTTTTCTAATTCATTTTATGTTTTTTTTTCTTCATGTCTCTCTCTCTCTCTACAGTTTTCTCTCGTGTCGTTCCAACTCTTGGCTAATCTTTATGTACTACGTATACGTACATCATAGACAATTTCTTGACTTTACGAAGCTTGGCAACAAATCCACTTTTTCATGTCCTCTATTTTTTTCTATCTCTCTCTCAATACTAAAAAATATATATATATTATATTTGTCCTATCGTACAGTTGTTCGTTAATACGGGCCATTAATTTTTACACTAATTTGATTCCTTGGGACATTGAAAGTGTGTGTGATAACAAATTATTTAGTATCATAATTTCAAATATTTTGTATCAAAATTATATATATATATCTGTACTCTCATATATATTTTATATAAATATACACAAAATGTACAACGATATTTTATTATTATGACAAAGTTAAATCAAATTTAAGTCATTTTCTTTTATGACTCTTCTCTCCCATGTACAAATGTGTGTCCTCAAGTCAAAGAGCTTGTTGACACGAAATAAATTTCTTGTTTTGCTTGTATTTACATTAAGTTCAGCTCTACATTTTATTCCATGACTAAAATTATTTATTTTTTTTGTAATTAGTAATTTAGATTGTCTGTAATTAATGTACAATAGTCAAAACAATTTTATTTTTCTATTGTGTATAAATTCTAAAATATTTTATATTTTATTTAGAGCAATCAAATCACAAAAAAAGTTTTGTATGAGAAAACTTCAACCTTTCTTTTTTGCATTAAGTTAGTTGTCGTGTGTGACACTAATTTGTCATTTTAAGACAGACATTAAAAATGTAAGGTTTTTCAACCTCTCTCTCTCTCAATTATGGCTTGATAGAGTCAAAGGTAGTTAAATTACATTGAATAATTTTGAGTAATAAAATTATTAATTTATGTCTAGAGCAATTTAATAAATTTTCAACTTTAATTTTATTTTCTTTCATGACACTCCCTTTTGTTTTGAATTTAAAAATCAATAATCATGAACACAAGAAAATTATTTTCCTGATTGGGACGCGGGACGTCCAAGCTAGTCAGGAGAAAAATAAATGAAAAAAAATCAGTTCCATTTTATATCTATACACTTCTTTGTAGTACAATTGTGTGTGCATTTCCGTTTTTTTTGTTGTGTTTGTGTGATGTTTCTCTTAGAAGCCCTTATGGCTTCAAATTGAAACTGTTGGGAACATTGTGATACCTGGTACTGAAAGGTCTCACGATGCGTGTATAATTAGGCCAATCCTTTGAGTATCAATCAATGTTGGTAACAGTCGAAGAGCAACAACTGATACACTTTTCCAACTGTATCAAACAAACTCCTCCCCCTCCGTCTCTCTTGTAGCCAAGCACAAAGACAAACAATTGTTTAAATTCAATTATCTTTCCATTCTACAACCCACAGTCTACACTAATTATTACATAAAGTTAAAGGGTTATTATTAACCGGGCAGTAAAAATAATGATTTTGCAAGTAAAAATCATGACTTTGACAGTAAAAATTTTGAAAGTAGCAGTAAATTTTTGACCGTAAAAATAATTAAGTTGGAAGTAAAAATCATGATTCTGACAGTAAAAATAATAACATTGGCAGTATAAATAATGAAACTGATGGTAAAATTAGATTAATTAATTTAAATATAACTGAGTTGGGTCGGCAGTAAAAAAATCATTATTTTAGTGGTGAAAATAATGATTTTCTCAAGAAATAATTTTTTTAAAAAAATAAACAACAATTTAATAAAGAATTGGTAGAACCAGTGCAGTAAAAATGTAGAGTCAGATAAGTTTTCAAGAAACAACCGCACAATTCAAGCAGGGCAATTGCTGAACTATTGGGGAGCTGTAATGTTAGGTTGAGCTATAACCAAATGGGCTTTTTGGAGGTCACCTTACATGTTTTCTAAAATTATTATTGTATTTACTGCTGGAGTCATTATTTTTACTGTCACAACCTTTACTAGTACTGCCAAAATAGTTGATTTTTCTGCTGCAAAATTTACTGCTAAATTCATGATTTTTTACTGCCTAATAATTATGTATACTGCTTGATTATGAATTTTACTGCTAAAACAGTATTTTACTGCCTGATTATTATTTTTACTGCCAGGTTCATGAAATTTACTGCTAATTTCATTAAAAATACTGCCACTGAAATTAGCGTCCAAAGTTAAAACAAATCAAAATATTTTGTGTTTGTATTTTTTTAAATACATAACAAAATGACAGTGAAAGCTACTTGTACCTGTAATAATAAAAAAAACTATTTTAATTCAGTTGAATAAATTAAATATATTTTGTATATTTGTATATGAGGAATTTTGGGATTTTTAAATTTGACTAAAAGAAAAAAATATTTGTGAGTGATGGTTCTTTCCACTTTAGCATAAACTACAGATTAACCCAAAAGGTTGACATATGTTGACACTAGTAATAACAAAAATAGGACGAGAAGAAGAAATAATCCAGTAGAAAAAGGATTCAGACAGTCAGTTATATAAGATTAAAGATCCAGAGAGAGAGACGTGCCTAAAATGAGTACTCGGAGGGATGTGAGTATCTGTTGAGATAAAAAAAAGTCCCATTCATAGAATAATGTATTGTATATATATATATATATATACATGGAGAGAGAGGGTAGTGCATATGACTGGACATCTTTGCCAAAGTACTTGCTCGAGATGACAAGACATGTTCATTTCATTGGCTCTCACTCTAGGTAGCTGTCCACTGTTCCATTTCATTTCTGCATGTGCACTACTACTACCAAGAAAAAAAAACTATTCTGAGCTTTCCAGAGCCTGTCAAACGAATTGAAAAGCTCTACACGGAAAGAAAAGCTCTGGATCGTAAATCCAACTTCTTTTTTTCCCCGAAAAAAGAGAGAAAGAGAGAGAGAGAGTCTATGGCTCTATTCGACCACAGCCAGATTTTTACGTGTGTGTCTGAGAGAGAGAGAGTATTCTTATGTGTGTTCACATTTTTGCACTTTTGTGCATAAATCACATGGATATTCAAATCACATATAAAATTTAAAGCGATTTTATTATCCTCCTTTTACGCGTCCAGCGTAAGAGAGCGTGTTTGCTCCCTCAAAAATTGAAAAAAAAGATAATGTTGATGTAGGACTTGAACAAGCCCACTTTTTTTGATGGAATCATCTCGACTTTTTTCTCCATCTCTTAAGAATTCAGATTTGAATTGGAATTCCATGTATTGTTACATATATACATACACACAGAGAGATTCTTGGAATGTTGAATAAAAGGCATTACCAAAAGTGATTCCATTTCGCCATTTGTCCACTCTCATATTACTCTGAGTGCTCTAAAATAATTACGTAAGATTGCATGTTGAGCGATAAAGTTTGCGTACAGATGAAAATAAGCTTTTTTTTGCACAGCCAAAACTTTTTTTGAGGGTAGTACAGAGTACGAGAGTAAGTTTTTTTTGCAATATTTTCCATAAAACTTGAACTTGATTTTCTTGGTAAAAGAGATGACCTACGGCTACGTTTCACATCCAATAATTTCCAAGTACTGTCATAACCTACATTGTACATGTATGTGTGTGTGTGTATAGAATGAGATGAACAGTTTAATCAATATTTTATTTCTCAAGGTTAGTAATATGGTAGGAACAATGGGATTATTAATTGTATAAGTAGGGAGTTATAATGTAAATGATACTGCATTAATTTATTACCATTAGAGTTTTTTTTGCTAATTGCGACTAAATCCTTTTTTTATTTCCGTACATTCTACACGTTTCATTAAATTAATCTCTGTTATTCATTCTCACATTTATTTATTTTTTTGTGTTAATTATTACACATTATTTAGAATTTTGGTTTCTATTTTAATCATGTGATTTGAATTTTATAAATGTAGGTTAATTAATTGCGTAGGGAGGTCCATTATTTTGATATTTATTTATGAAAAATAATTTTACATTCATGGATATGAATTGTTCAAAATGTACTACTTGACCTTGTTAATTTTTTGCTCTTGTTATTTTTAATTTACTCCACATATTTATATTTAAATGTTTTTTTTTCCTAATTAATTTTTAAATGTCTGGGGCATGAAGCACATGGTTTGATGTTTGTAGAATAAAATAGAGAAGAATTCTCTGTCAAAATACTTGAACATGAAACAAAAGCTTGACCATTTAATTTTCATGGTGAAAAGTTGAAAGAGAGAGTCGTCCTCTAAAATTTTGTTTATTTTGTTGTTTTTTGACGTTGGAGAATGAATTTTGATCAAAGTTTGAGAGAGAGAGAAGTGCAAACTTTAGTGATGAATATTTCATTTGAACTTGATTTATTTAACATTGTGCAGGCCATATATTACTTTTGGCTAATTCTGCACTTTCTTGATATATGATCCGAGTCAACACAAACACAATCCCCTCAAATGTCCTCCCCCAGTTCTCAACAGGATGGAGAGTGGATATGAGAAATAATTTTTTGTCGAGTCTTCAACAATTTGTGTTAACCTCCAGTTTGGACATTACTCATAGGCCCCCTCTCTCTCTCTCTATGAAGAAAAGAGCGTTCAATCGAATGTGATGACCGGATAAGGCATATGGCATCACCTACAGTACCATAGTCTTCATCTATAATTCAAATTTATTGCCATTTGTCCGACATTCCTTCCTAGACGTTTAACCATACTTTTCAATAGCGTTTCATATATGTATGCAAATAGTAAAAAAAGATAGGGGAACCTTTTAGTCACAAACTATCATTAATTTTACTCCATATTTGACATGTCAGTCATGCACATCTTCACAAAATTACACGTGCCAACTATTTCAAGTCTACATATTTTCAGTCAAACCATTCCTGTAATCTAGAATCAAGTGTCTGATATTTATTTTAATGTGTAAACTGTACACCGTTTCAACTAATTATACCTTTTTTTGCACGACTGCTCACCTATTCTTTTTTGCCACAAGTTTTTGCAATCTTGTCTTTATGAAAAAAGTGGAACTGTCTTTCACTCAATTATTTTTTATTTAATAATTCAAAAAAAAGTTAGCTAGTATTGACAGTCGAGATATGAAAATTTTGAAATATTGAGCTGGAGGGTTTTATTAAAAAATAATAAGAGGAAAATTTATTTTACTAAATTGTGTGAGACAGATAATTTTAAAGGAATGTTTTTTTTTGAATTTGAGTAAAATGAGTTTTCTTTGTTTAATTTATCTCATTTTCATTTTACGAAATAAACGTATTTACTTTTTCTTTACAAAAATAACAGACAAAACTCTACACATCTCCTTTTGAGTTAAGAAATATTTCGTTTGCCTGTATTGTTTACATTAGTCATAACACTGTGAGCAGGTTGCAGTACAGGTTGTGAGATGTTATTAAACATCTATTTTTATTTTCCTGTGTAATTCCTGTTTTTTTAAAGAGAAAAAAATCAATGAAAGTCATTAAATTGACAGTACAACATTTTTTTGTATATAAATAACCAAGTAAAATTACAAAACCTTGATAATGATTCTCCCGTAAAGTATCATGACATCATCACTTTACATAGCCCCCCCCTGAGTTGTTTTTGCAACTAAATTATTATACAATTTACAACAACTAAAGTTGATGTAGGTAAGGGAGAATGAGAGGAAGGTGAATGTTTAAATTAATTCTTTCTTTGTCAAATTTTATTTTATGAAAAATAACCACAAGAATTTTTATACATATATACATATGTAGATGCCCATAAAAGTATTTACATTTTACATTTACATATTAACAGATGAAGAAATTATCACACACATGTTGAGAGCCTTGTCTCACTCCCTACTAAATTCTAATCTTAAATATTGACTCATGTGGCTCTCTTCATTTTACATGTATGTACATTACATGTTATAACATTACAATAATTTGTATGCAGTCTCATGAACACAGACAAAAATCTGACAATACAGATAAGTTTATTATTATTTACCATTAAAAATATTTGAGACAAGTGTTTCATTTCAAGATAAAAAACTTTATTTTTTTGACAGATCATATTTAAATTATATCTGTACAAATATAACGCATAAAGCATATTGTATCTGTACATATAAGGATAAAGATTTCAATTTTTTGTGTACTCTGTAGTTAAAAATGTGATGATGCGTTAGTTAAATTATAGTTAGCCTGCTGATGAACCATTGAATGGTTCATGTTTTCTGTCAATAAAAATAAAAAAGTTGAATTTTATATTTAACACAAGTCAACATGTTATCAAAAAATGCCAACATGGAAATTGACAGGTTTGAATAAATTTTCATTTCAAAATATAATATCTTGATTACGTCAATGTATTTAATAGAGAGTGATCTATGCTCCATGTTAAAATATCTGAATAAATGAACATGTCTCTCTTAAATACATTGAAACTTATTCAAAAAGATGAATCTCAATCTGATTTCTCTGTCACTTGGAATAAACACTTGAAATTATCTTTAAAGTACAATAAGGTCAACTACATCAAAATAAAGAGAGTGAGTGGGTGGATTTTAATTCCAAGTTTGATTAAATTGATGAAAATGTGGCTCTCTATTTATTTTCATATTAAATGGAAAACTTGTGCTAAATATCATAAAATACAAGGATTCCATTTGTATTTGTAGTGTAGTCATAATAGACAAAAGATCAATGTTGTCGCTTCCAATTTAGAATATGCATCTCTCTCTCTCTCAGACTTCATGGCCTCAAAGCATGAAGAAGACACACGACAGAATATTTCCCTCCACAGGTGTGAAAGGAATATTAATTCCTATCTTTTGTACAATATTCAAAAGGCTCATAATGAACACCAAAAAAAAATTGGGAACACTTTTGACTTGAACTTCAAAGATAAATTAAAATTTTCTAAATGTGTAAATGTACCTTGCAAATAGTATTAGTTCTGTATATTTACTTCTGAGTGAAGAATGTGTAAAATATTTGTAAATACAAGTTGACATCTTTATCGATTATCTACCCATTAGCCATTACTTGTCATGTGTGAGTGAAGGATCTTGTACACATTACAATGGAGCAATAGACATTCTTTTGATATATTATCCAAACTTTTCACCATATGTACATACCCCATATATATATATATACAAAAGTCACTCATGGAATGAGATGAAGCAACTTTGATCTGTTTTCACTGCTCACTCACTCATGGAAAGATCCAAGCATATGGTTTTTTCTGTGTGTTTCTATCTCTATTTGTATACAGATATTTATGTGGGTTACTACTATTATATGTGTAAGTATACATTTCTCTAGATACAAAATTATTGTTTGACAAATTTTTAGCCTTGAAGTTTTCTCTCAATTTGAGTTTTCAGTTTGTGGCTTCAATAAAAAGTATTGTGGCCTTTTTTCCCGAGTTGAGCAATTGAATTCATTTCATGCATGCTAAAGTAGAGTAGAGAGAAAAAAAATGATGGTTTTTTTTGTGGTATCATAACAATACAAGTTTTATATGGATACGACTCTCTTCCCGCAAACGGAACATTATAGCTCATATTATAAATATCTACACAGACACATGGTCTCTCTCTCTGTATTCTTGTTGATGTTTACAGGAGGTCCTACTTCCTCCCCTCTCTCTCTTTGTGTGTGTGTGTGTAGTTTATAGGAGGAGGTGAAATTTGCAAGTTTTTGAGATGGTGTCAGTGGTGTCACTGTCGTTCCATAAATTAAAGTCTTGTTGTAAGTGCACTAAAATGTATGAGTGAGATGGAGTAAAGTCTTAAATTACAATGTCATGAAATGTACATTTTATATTGTATAAATATATACTCTAAAGCTTTACAACTCCAACTACTCCCTTAACTTGTGTACCGAGTTAGTACAAGAGAGAGAATATGCGTCAGTTTACTCAATGTGACGGCCCAATGCACAATTTCTGTGTTTCTATTATCCAACCTTATATGCTTTTTCATACTATCCATTCCATTATGTATAGAGACAAATTTATAGTGATATTTTAAGCATTTATTCCGCGTCCTCCTCCTCGTCATCGTCGTCATAAGGAATGTGGCAACTTACCATTTTCAAGTGATAGAGAGAAAGAAAATGAATAAATTTTGAGGTGGAGCATTAAGTTCTCAAAAACCAGTTTTTCGGTTTTTTGATCCTTGAGCCCCCAGCCAGTTTACTCTTTATATTTTATACATGTAGACAATTTTTTATCTTTGTGAATAATACTCTCTCTCTCTCTATTTTACGCGCACACACACAAGGAGAGACTGGGAGGTTATAATAATTTTTAACAACAAATTGAATTTTTTTGGTGGTGACATTGGTGCGACAAGTTGACAAATTGGACGACTAAAGTGTTTTGCACATTATTCTTTGCATTTATTTTATATTGAAGTTTTCAACCAGTCAAGTCGGTAGTCGGCCTTCACTAAAGATTATATAAACAAGAGTCGGCAAAAGTTGAAGAAAATAAATGAGACTCCATTTTGTAGTCAATTAATTGAAAAAAAAAACATTTTCAAAATAATGCCAAGTCACATGACTTTTGTGGTTTAAAATTATTAGTCTACCTAATTCACACTGTACATTTCTATTTCTAATTATTCTCTTATCAACACGGATTCAACAGTAGTGAGAGAGAGAGACCCAAGTTTGCAAAACGTGACGCCACGTACTCTGATACATTGGAAGAGAGAGAGAGAAGAAATTAATGAAATCGACAGTGTTTTTAATCCTGGCCTGGATCTGCGGATGGATATTGACCTATGAGCCCCACACAGTATGTGTAGGGCAGAGTTTGGAAAATTGTGCTTATTTTTTTTCTCTCTCTATTTCCACCACCCACCACCACAGTATTATCATGTCAACCTCAGTGAGATAAGAAATCCACACACACTGATGACTTACAAACTCTGGCCATCTTCCTCGACTATTTTGTACAAGAGAGAGAGAGATTCAAAGGAAGATTTGGCTTAGAGCTTCCAAGAGAGATACCACTAAATGTGGAGGCGAAATATTCTGTTCATTAGGCAAAGGCTGTTACCATCCAAAGTACTATAGAACTACTCTCTCTCTCTCTCTGTGTACCAACGGGTGATCAATGTTGTTTTGTCATACAAGTTTCTAATTCCCTTTAGAGACCTATAAGCTAAGGAGAGGGCCCCGACAGTTGTGTGTGTACATGTAAAATATCATGTTCGTGATGGTGGGAGTAGGGTAAGTTTGGGGCTAACTACCAATATATAGGATTTGCGTTAATGTCTAGTTGAAAAACATTTTCTCCCTCTCTAAGGATGTAATATTATGTGGTTGGCGCATGCCGTAAGCACAAAATTAGATTCCATGCACACACATGACATCTCGATGGAGACGAGATTGGAGGAAAATTCAACATATTGAAATGGCTCATGTATTAAATGAGTAGCCCCCCTCCCCCCTCAAAAAAAGAACAAGGAAAAGGGAACTCTTTTGATGTAATCAACCAAAAATTCTGCAGTCTACTCTTTCACATTTTAAACACACACACACATACAACTTTACAAATCCACAAATTGTTGGAGAGGGGTGGGGGAGTTGAAGTTTTGGTCAAATTTTGTAGTTGTCGACTGTTAGGAAATATTATGCGGGAAATAAAACATGAATCATAATTACACCGTATCAGATTATACACATTACACTGAATTGTGGAGAGAGAGAGAGAGAGAGAGTTGAACACTGACATGGGATCCCTCAAGATGAATAATTGTATGATAAATGATAAGAGAGAGAGATGGGGGGAGGGTAGATGGTCTAATTTAACCTATTGATCTTTTAGAAGGATCGAAAAGAGCAAATATTATCCTCTAATGATCCTACAAGACTCGGTGACATCCATCAATGTCCAAAAAATGTTTACAAACTCCTTGAGATTCCTCGTCTCCTCCTTTTCCACCCCTTGGACAAATGGACAGTATACAATTACACTAGATAAATATAAACAAATGCAATGTCTTTCATGTCCATTCCCACTTTTTTTTCTCTCTCTCTCTCTCTCTCCACACCAACTCTGTCCTCGAGAGGGTCAAAATCAATGGTAACACAAGTACATATCTGTGTACTAGGTCTAGTACACTATACGACATTATAGGCCATAGGCTACACAATAATATTTTTTTTGCTGTGCTCTAGTGGGGTGCATGGGGGTGACAGGCTAAAGATGCATACAATTATTTCATGTTTCTTGGTTCATATAACTGAAAAAACTTAATATACTTTTTTTTCTCAAGAGTTAGCGCAACTACGACATAGAAAAGGACATTAGAGAGTTTAAAAGAGACAAGTTTTCCAACTGATGCTGTAATTGAGTCACATTTCAAACTATTTTTTTTGAGTAAATGTTCTCTCTCTCTCTCTTTCTTGGATGACATACTTCATACTAGTAAGGAGTCCATGAGACTGGAGCTATTTTACATGACAAACAATCTAATTGTAAAACTCAATTGTAGAGAAAGTTTTTTCCCCAAGAATTGCTTATTAGGAAATAATTTTTTTTATCATGTAAAATATACTTTGATGGTTTATGGAATAAATTTTGTGTACATACAGACAATTTACAATAGATTAGGGAGAAAAGGGTAAAACTTATCGTGCTCATTTTTTTGTATAAATCATGGTAGCTAGTAGCTGCATGTAGCCCAACTTTTTTCTCTCTGTGTTGGTGTAACTACGTAATACTGATATATACATATCTTTCAAATCGGATCTTAATCAGAGAGCTTAACAAGGATAAGGAGACATGAAGCTTGGTTCTCGTCAAAAGAATTGATCTAAATAGATTAGTTAGAAATTTGCATGAGACTTTTTTCCCCTCATAATTCATTTTTTACAACTTGCTCTTGTATCTTGCTCTTTTCTATGTACATTTTACATGTACAGATACATTCTGCTTCATATTCCCTCTGGCAGTACTTTTATAGTGAAAGCCCAAGGCAGCTTGATTTCTTTTTGGTCTTTGTTGAGTATAAAGTTTTTTCTTTAAAAAATAAGGGACATTATACAAATGAGAGGAGATGGAGAAAGTAAGGAAAAATGAAGGGATTCTCTTGTTCATAAAAAAATGGAATTCATGTGAATAATTAGATTCACAATAAAAAAAGACTCGAAAAAAATCTTTTCTTGCTTTCTTCCTTATTGGCTTTGAAAAAATTCTCTCATTTTTCAATCATTTCACTTGACTTTCATCGTTTTGAATAAATTTCTTTGATGGATGAAAGGAAGGGGGGTAGTCAAGTAGAAAGAGAATAATATGGTCATGGACAACAATAGTCTTTCACTTGTACTTTCACTCGTACATATATATATAAAATGTGGAGCATGAAACTGTAAAAGTGGATAATTATCAAGAAATATTTTGCTCTCTAGCTCTACATTGTAGTCTAATATATAAAAACATATTTTTTGGCTTTAGTTTGTAAGAAAATAGAAAAAAAAGTTGATGACGTATGAGACAGAGACAGACATAAAAGGAGAAGTACATAAAAGTCTCCCATTTTCCTCTCCTGTTCTAAAAAAACTTTGTTGTTTTGTTGTATGCCTGGACAAGGGATGATACTTGTAGTGTGAGGACACTGGAGAAAATGCTGGAGGCTAATACACGTCTTTATGTATAGTTTATATTAGCTCCCTTGTCATTGGTCGAGATCATTTGGGGACATTTTTCATTCTCTGTCATCCACTCGTATCCTATCTGTCGGAACAGCACTCAACACTCCAACTCCGGAAGAAGTTTTGCCCATTTCACTCAAACTTCACTTTGACACTAGGAAGAGAAAGCGAGAGAGAGAGAAAGAAAAAATAACTCTTTTGTACTCCAAGAGCTTCCTATCGATTCCACACACTCTCCTTTCTCTCTACTTTCACTCCACAATTGACATTCATTTTCTCCACTGTTTTTTATGGAGAGTAAAAAAAATTATTCTAAAAAAGAGAAAATGAATTGAGGTAAATTTATTCCTATGTTGGGTCCATTCCAAGAATCAAAAAAACTGGGTTTCACCACAAAAACCACAATTTTTGGGGAGACTGGACAAGATTACTGGATAGAGATAGTGTGGCTATTTTCACTCAACGCTTCTGTCTGTCTATTATTATTGTACGAGTATCAGTACAACTGCTCCATTTCCCAGATTATGATATAATTTGTGAAAAAAAATCAATGATTATGCATGAAAATATTGGTAGTGAGTTTTGACTCAAAAAAAAGTTTACGCATTCACACACACACACACACGCAAAATTAGAGAAAGTAGCAGCAGGTGTTTAGACTAGACGTGGATTAATTTTTGATGGTGAGTGTTGAGGTTTTAGAAATATTTTGTGCATGATAATTTCATCAAAGTTTAGAATTTTAAATGAAATTTGAGAATTTCAAAATGAAACTGAAATTTTATCTCTTGTTCTCTACAACCTTCACATGAACATATATGCACGTATATGTATAAACTTTATGCATATGAAAAACAAGGCAAGCTTTGTACAAGCTCAAACTGCAAAACCCAGTTGGGGTAGATTTGAATAAATTTAATTAGCTAACTACAGTAAAATATGAATGGACCGTGTGTGTATGTGTGGGAGTAGAGGAATGGAAGAAAGTCTGTGAAAGTATGACTAGGATAGAAAATTTTAAAATTAGTTTTCATTTTAACCCGTCACTCTGTCAACTATTTCAAAATGTGTGTCTGTGTCTGTTTTGAGTCGTAAATCAGACACCATTTTCGTCTCCAATCTTGTTTTTTGGGTGTTATCATGCCCCTTTGGTTGGGACCAAGAGTTGAATTTCTTGTAGGGGAGGACGCTCTAAATAAAGCCTGTTTGTTCTCGGGCAAATATCTACCAAACGACACATTGTTTTTTCACCAAAAGTGGCATACAGCTCAATCAACTCATGCTTGAGAGTATTGTAGAAGGGCACAATTTATTTTAAAGGTTAAGGGTGTGTGTGGACCCTGCGAAAAGAGGGTACCAAACGCAACTTCGTTAGGTAAAAAAAACCAACCCCCCTTTCTAAAAAAACCACCTTTGAAAACACTCGCTCTCTCTAGATCTCGTTGGCTTTTACGTGCCAAGGTTCGTTTTGTACATTCCAAAACTTTTGTAAATTTTTTTGTCGTTTTGTAAAAGAATTACAATTACTAGTATGTGGGTCTTTTCTCTTCTCGTCTGCAATAATAAGTAAGTAAACAACAAGTACCTATAATATTTTCATACTTTAATCATTTTGATGTTCATAATATTGACAAAATCATCATCTCATTTTATATTTTTTGTTGCAGTGGTAAAGTATCAGCGTAAAAACAATCCAGTCGATCCTGACACTTTAAGGTCCTCAATTAATGATGTACGATCTAGTGTACTTAGTCAAAGAGCTGCAGCAAAATACTATGGAATTTCCCGAACTATCCTTACTCGTTATGTTGACACGGACGTCCCCTTACCGGATCGTCGTCTCACTCAAGGACGATTTACTCAAACTTTTACGTAGAAGCAAGAGGAAGAAATTGTGCAGTATTTGATGGAGATGAGCGAAATGTATGATCATCATACAACTTTTTTCTTACTTTCTTGTCATTGCCACTTATTCTAATGAATTGAATAAATGATTTAATTAACAGGTTTCATGGTCTCACGAGAAGATCATTAGGCCGTCTTGTATTTCGCTTGGCACAATCCAATGGAATTGACCATGGTTTCAATTTGGAGAAACAAGAAGCAGGAGAAGTATTTATTAGAGATTTTATGGCAAGACATCCAATCTAGAGATGCAGAAAACCAGAGCCAACCTGCCAGCTCGTGCTAGAGGATTCAACAGGTCTGCCGTGTCTTGATTTTTTGATCAACTCGAGTCCCTAAATCAACAACACAAGTACCGACCATCACAAATATTCAATGTTGACGAGTCCGGTCTTTCTATTACCGAAGTAAGATTGAATTATGACTTAATTATTGTTGAATGATGATTGCTGAACTATGACTTAATTATTGTTGAATGATGATTGCTGAACTATGACTTAATTATTGTTGAATGATGATTGCTAAACTATGACTTAATTATTGTTGAATGATGAATGTTGAAGTATGACTTAATTATTAACTATTGTTGAATGATGAATGCTGAAGTATGATCTTTTTTATTTAAATTTGCAGGCTGATAATTCCAAAGTCATTGCTATTAGAGGAACCCGTCAAGTCGGCATTATGAAAAGTATAGAAAGGAGAAAGCATGTGACATTTATTGGTTGTTTTAGTGCCGTTGGTCAGTATGTCCCTCCTATGTTTGTGTTTGGCAGAAAAAGAAAATTGGATGAAGATTTATTCGACGGAAGTTGATGTCGGACAATCTACAACAATTCCCAGTTCTACTAAAAGGTCAACAAAAGGAAAGTCTGAAATATTAACTTTGCCTGAGGATGCTGAAAACGTAAAAAAAGCTAAGCAGAAGAAACTTAAGAATTTGACCACAATTAGGACTACTAAACATGTCAAGGGTCAAGTTCAAAATGAGAATGAAGTTGAACCGAAGCTGGGTAAACAGTCAAAAAAAGGATGTAATAAAAAAAGTCTCTCACAAAAAATTGATGATTATTGATGATTACTTTTTGCGTTGTTTATTGTCGCAAAAGTACATTTTGTAACTTAAATTTCAAAAATGACCATTAAATTATTATTTTTGAAATTATTACAATAGTTAAGTCATCCTTCAGCATTGATCCTTCATCAATAGTTAAGTCATACTTATATTGTTGAACCTTCATCAATAATTAAGTCATACTTATATTGTTGAACCTTCGTCAATAATTAAGTCATACTTATTTTGTTGAACCTTCAGCAATAATTGAGTCATACTTCAACATTCCAATTTGTCAATTCATCAAATAGGCAAAGGAATTCATCCCAATTCATTAAAAAGTGTGGACGAGACAAAGGAGTCAAAAAAAGAGCATGTGAGCTTGTGCCAGTTTTTCAGATCGATTTGGGTGGTGTTTTTCTCAAGCACAATGTAAACTAAAATTGAGTTGGAAAATTAATTGCCATTACTAAACTACAGTCAATTAACAAGTTTGATATGGCAAACTGAACCTTAACAAGTGGGCTGTTAGTGAATAATTTGTGAAGTTTCAAAATTGTGTTTTCCATATGAATTTCTACGTGCTAATTCCCTGAAATTGTCAATCGTATCCAACTGACTAGAAAAAAGTCATTTTTTTCTCCAAGTTTTCAAACAACCAGCATGCGACCTGGACTAAATGTTTTTAAGCCAAGTCCATGCTTCACCTTTCTAGATTAAATGAAAAAAGTTTCACGTGATTCTGTCAAGCCGTTTAGAAGATACCTATATGAGAAGGAGATGGCTTTATTTAGACCCGGCTTTATTTAGAACGTCCTCCCCTACACAACATTTTCCTCTACTAAAAAAGAAGAGAGAGAGACAGAGAGAGTAAACATTATCCTTTTCCTTGTAAATGTGTCTCTCAGTTTACGTTTTACATGAGACTTTTTCCTTTTGTCATACAGAGAGAGAGAAAGCCTTTTTAAACTTGTTTTAAGCTTAAATCAAGTTAACTGGGGGCTTGTTGGGATTGTGTGGAAAAACCTATAATTTGATCCATGCGTGTCTCTAAAAAGGACTGCCCATTATCGATAAGTAGGCTTACACTACTCTTGTTCTCCCAAGTTAAAAAAAACTCCCTTTTCCTTCATTTTATTTGTACTGCACAAAAGAAAGAGAGAGAGAGAAAATTTTGTTCCCCCAAAAGTCATGACTTGGCCACATCCACTGTGTAAAATGTAAGAAATAGAAACTTTGTGTACAGTCACAAAAAATAAAATTTAAACTTTTGCCAAAAGTTAAAGAGTACATAATGAATAAAACATTATAATAAAGTATTTAATTGCATATAATTAATGGAACTAAATTATACGGTTAATTTAGCAGAGACATAAAATTTTTTTTAATGGCTAAAAACTGGAGAGAGAGAGAGGAGAGGAGGGGGAGAAGGAAATTGTAATTGTAAAATATAAAGAGATTGTATGTCCACTTAATATTTTTTACTCTCTTTATTTTATTAATAACATCCTAATGAAGAGGGAAAGAAAAGAGTTTTTTTTGTATAGATTGTACACCATTTTTTGATGGTGTGTACATGTTTTTTAAAAGCCTCTCTCTCTCTCTGTAGAGAAGAAGAGGGGGGGGAGGGGGTGAGGAATCATATGTGAGAAGTTTGAGTTTGGTGTTCCCTTGTGACAAGGAAGAAAATGGCATTAAAGCACAAAGATTGACTTATTGTGTTAGACATTGGTAGTAGTGTCTCTTAATGGGTTATTACAGTCTATTTGATGTTTTGATCGCATAGCACCATCAACCCATGTACCAACTCCCATAAAACAATCCTCGGCTTCCTCTTCACTCAACTATAAAATATCTACAGAGAGAGAGAGAGAGAGAGCCAGAGCTTCATCGTCTCTTTGGTAATGGCCATCAAAATAGAAATTATTATCATGCTTCATATATATATATATATAGAAGTGATATTACAAGGAATATCTGTACTATTATTATTTCTACTGTAATTTCTTCGTATCCTCCTCCTTTAACTTGTATGATGTCCCTTTTCCTCCGTAATGCATGGATTTATTCTGCTTCGTTTCCCGATCGATCCTAACTTACGATCCGGCACTCTTAACGGTCTTCCCCATGATATGTACGTCGTGTGTGTGTATGTATACATGTATAACAATCCTTGTAACTCATCATGAGACACGTTAATATGAGCCAAACCAAGTTTTCTTCTCAGCTTCTTATTTCATTCCAAGTCAGGCTATAATGGCGCCACGAACTGTTGTAATTTTTCCTTATGACTTGTCCTTCTTTTTTAAGGGGCTCACATGTCCCTTTGAAAATTTTTCTTTTATTAGTATGAGGATAGTCTACTTTTAATCCTTATGAGAGATGGAACAAACTAAACAAATATTTTCTCTCTCTCTTTAAATTCTATTAAATTAAATAGAGGCATTGCTCCCTTTCTCTAGACAAGTAAATTAAATTTTTTTATTATATGCCTTGGATGCTTTTTTGGCTTTTGGCCTTCTTTTTTAAGTTGAGAGAAATATATTACAAAAAAAGTGAGTATGCATTGACTCATTATCTACGCTTGAGAAATTGTAAGAGAAAAAAAAGTATGAAAGGAAACTTTTAGGAAACAACTTTAAAGTAAACTACACGGACATAAACTCTTTAAATTTATGGTTTCATTTTTTTCTTATTTTACATCTTCCTCCCTTTTACACATGACACCAGGACACGTGGACAAGTTAGGTGACTTTTTTGAGAGAAATCTTTTTTGAGTGGTCTTGTTGAGCAGGTTCATACCCTCCAGTAAATAATTCCAGTTTTATTCAGTCTCTCTCTCTCTCTCTTTTGTAGTGCTGGATTAATATAAAGACTTTAGTAATAATAATACACCGGTTGAAGGGAATGGTTTCAAGTGCGAATACCATATAAAAAAATGAGACAAAAGAGAGAGAGAGAGAGAGAGAGAGATTCAACTCACCGACTTGTAAAAAAAACTATAATGGCCTTTATATATTCAACTGCAGCATGTGCTGGGTTACTAGATTCTATGATCCAGCTTGGGATCTCAACTCTTGGTTTTTTCTCCTTGCATAGGCAATTCCATACATACTACATGTATGAGAGTACATATCTGTATGTACATATCTGTGGGATAGAAGAGACGTAATCACTCTGGGAATAAAACATGAAGAGTCTGTATGACTGGAGTTTGTGTACTATAGATATGTAGAAAAGTTGTCTATGTGACACACACATGAGAGAGTTGGAAAACTACAAGAGAGAGAGAGAGATCAGGTTTTGGTGTACAGATAGACAAGTCACAACACATTATCTTTGGAGTAGTAAAGCCGTGTGTGTGTGTGCCAAGATTAATACAGCCAAGTCTGTGCAGCAGCCTACCGGTTTTTCATCATTTTTACACAAGAGACAAATGTGGTCTATGAGACTCTACATCTAAATGTGTGTGTGTTTGTAATATACTGAGTCAAAGTATTGTACAAAATATACAGAGACAGATTTTCCCTAAATCTCTCTCTCAATATTCCCAAGAACTTGCTTTTCTATCTACTACTACTACTCTGTACTAGTACTGAGAGTATGAGACTGACTGAGTATAATATAGAGGCCCAGTGTGATTCCCTAATGTCGTTGCTTACCAATGCAAGTCTGTTTGGTTACGACATGTGCACCGACTTTCCTTTTAATGTCTCTTTCTCTCTATTGATCTCTACCATATTGTGATTTGCAACTACTTACAAGACTTACTTCTACATCCATAAAAAAAATATTCTCTCTTTCTTTTTCCCCTTTTTTTACATCACATGATGATTAAATTATCTGTCAGTTTTTTTCAATAGACAGTTTTCCAAATCTTATTATTTTTATCCTTAATTTGATAAACCATGTTGGAATTGGAAGTGAAAAAGACTGACAAAAAAATTTGTTTTTAAATATTTTCAATTTTATATTTAATATACATTCTGTACGTTTTACAAAAAAAGTACTAGAACTACTAGTACTAGTATCATCGGAATTAATCAGTTTCATAAAAAGAATTTATTTTTTAATTCATCAGCTTTAATTCTATTTACAAAATTGATATTAAATATTAATCAATCATCTAAAAAGTAGTTAAATTGATGGTGATGCACCATTTTTTATTATTTTTTATTTATCACACTCCCCTTACTTTATTTTTGCAACAGTCAAAACTGTCATTTTAGTCTCCCTTGTTTTTTTTCGTTTTTTTCAAGAGACCAAGAGACTTAAAGGGGGTCATAAATAGCATGAAATAATATGACCGCTTGTAAAAAAATAGAAATTTTTGTCGCCAATACAACACACGTACCTCCATAAGTACTCATATCAGTACATTAGCCAGTAGACCCTTTTTCCTTGACTACTGGACAAGCTCGAGAGAGAGAGAAACGTGAGACTTGTCGTCTCATAAAATATAAATTTTTTAGTGTTAAAATTCAAGCAGAACTAAATCCAGACATAATAAATGCTCACGTTCATTAAAGGGTACTAAAATGGTTTTTCAACCATTTTCTGTCCTTCTCTAACTTTTTTCACTCGTCATACCGACAGCTTTGATGTAACGTAGAATAAAAAATAAATAAAAATGATAAGTAATATAAAGAGAGAAATATGAAGCTTTTTTTCAAGTGTGAGTGAGAAAGAAGAAGAACTCATGCGTTGAAATGTTACAAGTGAGAAGAGAGAGAGAGAGAGATTTTCAAGACTTTTAATGTGAGTGCTATTGAAATCTTAAGAAATTATCCGCTCTCATACAAGACACACACATGTACATAAAGTTCCTTAACCACAATAATAGGAGAAACAACATATAAAAAAAACAAAGTAATGTTACACCATTGACTTAATCGTCTTGTGTTCCCCTCTCTTTCCGTTCTACACGTTGACTCTCTCTCTCTCTTGAGAAGGAGCCACGCGTGTTTTCATCAATTATTCTTCTTGTTAGAGAGAGAGAGAGAGAGAGTCACAGTCAAGCTGTTTCTGCGGAAGACACTTTATTATTATGCCTATGTGCAAATGAATGCTCCTTATTTTACAGCCTTTTCAAGTATTACGTCACATTATTGTTCTCTCACAAAAACCACAACGATCCCATAAAATATCAAGAGAATGACTTTCAACTTGGAGATGGAGAAAGAGAATCCAGACGAGAGAGAGGGAGGGGGAGAATGTAGAAATATTCAGAAAAAAAAGTTGAAGGAGGAAAATATGTATATTATGAAAAATGATATATACATATGATATATACACATTATACAATTTGAAGGCGAAATTGATCATAATAATAATAAATTTTTTTTATGCAGCTGCGCTTTAAAACACAAAACTAATATTTCATCTCTAGTTTCCATCTCTCTTTCAAAAAATGATTTTTTTTATAACTAGAGTTTCTGCTCTTTATGTGAAATTTGAGTCTTTTGTTCTTTCAAATAAAGAGAAGCCGGCAAGACTTTTTATATTTTTCCATTTCCCTTCCTCTTATTTGCCTCCCTTACATTGTACAGGAAATAATGAATGGTTGGATGTGATCAATCTAATCTACGGTTAACCCACTAACCATTGACATAGTCCATGTTTCCTTGTTCACAGTCCATCCAACTGTTCAACACTAAAAAGTTGACACAGATGGTTCATGTCATCGGTCATCTGGTCTCTAGTTGCACTGAGAGAGAGAGAGGGGGGACTTTTGTTCATCTCCAATTGTCAGTAGTACACAATTTAATTTGTGCTAATGAGTGATTTTAATCGGGATGAGGTTTTCCAACTTCAATTCCAAAACTACAAAGCAAGATTAAAATTACATCTCTCTCTACTCACAAGTACATTGACATTAGCTCAAAGTACCGTTGTACAGTTGAAGCTGTACGTAGATGGGGGGAAGAGAAGCTAACAAGTCATTTTGATTAGTTAATTTGTGTGTAACCATCACCCTTTTTTGAACAGAGTAAATAGAGAGGGATTAGAGTCTTGTACACATAGAGTTTGTACCATCCCCCCTCAAAGCCCTTTGACATGTGTTAATAGACCTTGTAAAATTACAAGAAACCAATTATTTATTTAATAGTTTACAACTTATGAATAACTCAATGAGAGACTCTAGTCTCGAGTTTCTGCCTTCAAGTTAAATTGTGTGTGTGTATAGGTACATGATAGAAATTTTTGGATAATATTCAAATTATACAAAATCTTTAGATATTATTTCAAAATTTTGTATTAAATTTTATGTCTACTCTACTATTTACATATATTTATAATGTTATATGATGAGTTGTTGGTAAAATCAACTTGACAAATAATTTTGTGGGAATAAAGTCAGCATGGAATAATATTATGAAGCTCTTCCTCCTCTCCTTTTTTTACTTTACAAAAGGAACAATCAAGAGTTTCAAATGTCTGGGAGGCTCATAATAAAATTTCTATTTTCTACAAAAACTTGCTCATCACACACACCCACACCCACTTTCTCCTTTAGAACAAGTTGGAGTATACAATAAGTATTTTGTGTCTCTCTTTTGTGAGACGGGGAAAGTGAAAGTATTTCTCTTTCTCTCTGAATTTCATATCACATTTACTGTAATGTAGTAAAAGAGAGAAAAGAGAAAGTGAATAGAACAGATGACGGAGATTCAGAGGTTTTTACACTAGACTCCAGTAAAATGCATGGACAAGAGAGAGAGAAAGTGAAGGAGAGTGGAAGAAATGGTAGCAGATGGTTTTTGGGAGAGGTAGAGACTTTTGTGTGTGGAAGACTTAGTGGTTTTTCGAGTATCTTAAAATGTAAGATTCATACACACCCAAACTAACATCATGTTCCTCATACAACCAACTTTCTTTTTTCTTCTTCAACGTCTCTCCTTTCTCCACTCAACCCTCACCTTTCTCTCTAACCTACATTATATATCCCTGTCGATTTTTTTTGGCTGTCTGCTTCACGTGAGAAAATTACAATCTTGTTCTGTATCCTAAAGAAAGAGAGAGAGAGAGAGAGGAAGGAAAATGTGGGGAAAATATCAGAGAGAGAGGATTTTGTTCCAAATCCCCATTTCCCATTTCCTTCCTCTTCTTTTTTTTTCTCTTAGTGGGACAGTAAAGTCAAGTCAGAAACTCTCACCTTGTAATGAATCATGGTGTGGTTTTTTTATATACATATATTTTATACGTCACATAAATAAACTCATATCTAATGACTATTGACATGTTAACGTGTTCCCTCTAACCAAAAATTCATTTCTTGTAAACGTCAAAACTATTTCTATATGTTGTACACACGGTATAAAATTCAAGAGGTTTTTATATAAATATCTCACAAAAAAATGTCTACTATGTCTAGTATTATAGGTAGACACATGTCTCTCTTTATGAAAAAGAAAGTCATTTTATTTTAGTAACAAAAAAATATACTGTGATAGTACAGTAGAGTAGTATTAATATAGAAAGAAATATTTGTGTTGAAGAGAGACAAAAGAAAGGGGGAAAATTGGTAGTAAATCGATATGACTCTACAATTTTTTTTAGTCTGATGAAAATATAAAAATGTTTGGGTGGCGGTTGTCTACTAAACTCATTAAGTTGTTGGTTCATATTTTTTATAAATGGCATGCGTCTATCTCTATACATAGAAAAAAATGTCGCACAATGACAACAACATGTTTCCACTTTTCTTTTTTACCTTTGGGTCAATCCAACTCATGGGTAGTCAACTCCAAAAGTCTTTGTAGTTGGGGTTTTTGTCTATAGTAACCATTTTTTATAATAAAAAAAATTTCCTTCCCTTTGTTTCAAATCGCCTCTTGCCTCTTGTTATAACTTTTCCATCTTGATACTTCCATAAAAATGAAGAGCCATGTTCTATTTATTATACAGAGAGAGAGAGAGAGAGAGAGAGAGAAAGGAGGGGGTGGAGGAATAATACAGACTAAAATTTTTTCTTGAATGTTTGAATGCAGAGAGAGAAAGCTCCTCCTTCTCCTCTTTCGCTATAAAGAAGAGGTACAAGGAAAAAATAACATTTAAACTTGCTCCACCAGCTTGCTACCAATTGTAACAGCAAAAAACAACCTTGTAGTTAAAATAGAAGAGTATGTGAACAAGAGGAAATTTTTTTTTTGGTAGTCGTGAATCAAGAGTAGAAAAAAAAGAAAGGGGGAGGGGGGTAGGATTGGTAGATGAAAATTGTAACTTTTTTTTTATTTATTCCATAACTGCTGAAAAATAGATAAAGTTGAAACAAGAAAAAAAAGAACTAGACTTGGAATGGAGACACAAGGAGAAAGAGAGAGAGAGAAAGCTACGTGGAGTCTGTCCATTTTTTAAATCCAAATGAAGAACATAGGTTAAACTGTGAAAGGAGAGAATAAATTGCGTGCTGTTTCCAACAACTTGAGCTTATATTCAAGAAAAAAATAAGAGAGAAGTTGCCGCGTGTATACAATCAATTATGATTATATTCTTTTCTCTTTTCTTTCTCCTCAGTCAACTTTCCCTTTAAGGAATTTCCCTCACCTGCTTCTTTACTACTTGTTTTTTATTTCCCTATTTCGCTTTTCCCCCCTGCTTTCTCTTTTCCTCTTTGTACTGTAGCCTGGAGAGAAAGGGAGAGAGGAAGGGGGTTAAAGTTTTTTACCATCATGTCTAACTAGGTCGTTTGGCACTTACTTGTATAATATTGTCTAATATGTATCTCAACGTGTGTATTACAATTTACAATCATTCCTATTTTTTTTTGTTTCAAGTCCAACTTTTTAAAAGGAAGGAAAAGTTGACACGACTTTTTTATTATTCAAAATATTAATTTCTTTGACAAAACAAAAAAAAAATTCAACTGCACACTCACAACGTGTTGGCAATTATTGAGAGAGAGAAAGAAGATTGGCTGTTGTAAAAAAAAGAATTATAGTTATTTTATAATTTAAAAAAAAGTAAGAAATAAAAGAAAACTTTTTTTTTGGGACCAGCCAAACTCTTTGAATTGTTAATGAGGAGTGAGACGTTAGGGAGAGAGAGAGAGAGAGAAATAAATTCAATAAAAATAACTATATAATATTTAACATGAAGAAAGTGTACAGGACGGAAGTAGTTGACTCCTAGAGAGTGACTGTGCATGTCCCCCCTAATATGTATATACATTTCAACTTTCATGTGTACAAAATAGAAGGAGAAAGTAGAGAGAGGGAGGAAGAGGAAGAGAAAAAAAACTCGCTTGAATTCAACTTATCATTAACTCACGCAGCTAAATTGTACTAAAGGAAATTGGTTTACACGAGAGAGGGTCAAATGGAGGGGTAAGGAAGGAAAAAAAAATTTTCTTTTGGAGAGAAAGGAGAGAGGGACCTGTGTGTACAAACTTAATGGCATGTTTCGTTAGTTTTTGGCTGTAGGTGATGAATGGGAAAATAAGTTGATTTTGAGGCAAGTTAGTTTGATAGCATGAGGGTGAAATCTAAAACTTTCTCTCTCTCTCTTTTACCTTCCCTTCCAACACTAGACTGGGTACAAGTAAAATGGCATGTGGCGTATGCTTCGTAGGTGCAGTCAAGATCAAAATCATGCCGTCCAATCTAGTCTATTCCAAGGCTTCATAAAGGAGGAGGAGGGGGGAGAAACTTGAAATGTAGATCTGATTGGTCTTTAAGCTTTATTTTTTGTCTCTTGTTGTTTCAACTCGTTGCATGATACACAGTCACGTTGTATGTTTTTCCAGAGAGAGAGAGAGGGGAAACGTGATAGAGGTAGATTTTTTATGGATCAAAAATTTGAAACGTGGGGGTCTGTTCAACTCATACAAAAAACATGAAAATGTTTCATTGTGACCAGTGACTATCATGAGTTTTTCCCCATTTCCATCATATAATCCACCTGTTCACAGATTGCAATGCAAACAAACTACTCACTTTGGAGAGCACACGTGCTTTTTATACACTCTTGAACATATTCTAAATTCACTCAGTCCCCAAGTCCCGAGTGTCCATATTGAGAACTCTTCTACTTTCTCCACTTGGACAATCCATACAATCCAAAATAAATATGTAGATAGAACTGTCTTCCTCTATATAAAAATTTCAACCATGTTCAATGAGGCTTCTATCTCTCTCTACTACTCAATCCAATCTGTAAATTGGATGAGGATGTAGGTTACATGTGTCCTTGCTCAAGCAGTCGAGAGAACAGGACTTTGTCTATATACAGACGGATATGAAACAGAAAAAAAGTTGGTCTTATTCATAGTCAAGAGAGAGAGAGAGAGAGAAAGGAGGGGGAGGGCGCTGTCTTTTATACTGAAGAAAATATCTATCCACATCTTACTCTTTCAAGGGGATACTTTCCCTCCTTTTTCTTCTCTTTGGGTCCTTTTCTCCACAAGACTGTGACAGTCCCTTCACTCTCTCTCTTGTCTGGGGTTAAAGTACCGTATTTTATGTCAACATTGGAACAAGGTTGGGAAATGAAAACCTCTTGAAACCATAGTCAAGTTGGTTCATGTTGACAACTTACTGAATTTTACTCTGAACAGGTTTTCACAGAGGCACGAGTAAAGAGAGAGAGAGAGAGACCGCGGGTGCAAACAAGAGGAGATATTATTATTATATTCTCTATTCTTAAACCATTCAAACGTGTGACCAGACTACATTCACCTTTATTGCTTATTTTTTTTATTCTCTCCAATTCTCTTCTCTCTCGGCCCCTCTCCCTCACAGAAATCGTACGTACATGTAGAGATGTAGACATAGACAGATCAATATAGTCCTTGAGAATGGTAAATATAAATTTAAACTAACTTCCTTACATAACAATAATGGAGTATAATGTATATTGTACATATGTACGTAATCCTGGATTTAAAATGTATGTAACTACATATAAAAGAGAGAGAGGGGGAGGGGGGTACTAACATTATGAGAGATTTCAAGTTAATATAAATATGGAAGGAAGAGAGTAGAATTGTATATATAAATTTAATAGTGGGGATATATCTCCCCCTCCCCTTCGTACAAGTACAAGTTGAACTGAAGGTTTTCTCAGCTTTTCTATGAAGGAATGGCTCTGTTGAAATGGTAAACGAGGAATTTTCTCAGTTGGATGAGGTTTTTTTTGGGTAAAAGCATGCCTGGCCCCATATAGCGTAATAATGATTATTATCGTCTTATAAAGGCAGTGTGTGAGTACAAGGTACAATGAACTTTATTACTGAGGGAGTGAGGGAATGAGCATATTCTCCAAGTACAAGATTGATATGACAAAGGAATGAAAGAAGGAAAAAGAGCAAGCTGTTTTTCCATTCGTTTTCATACTTTCTCCATCCCATACTGTACATAGGAAAAAAGCCACAGCGACAGCAAAACTTTCCCCGCGTGGTTCTCACAAGAAAAAAAAATCTTTTGCTATTACTCCAGAGGAATTTTTGTGGTTTTGGTGGGCTATAGATACAAAATTAGATCTTGTACTATTTCTTATTCTTCATCTCTATTCACCATAGATATATATATATATATATATATAACATAACATTGTATGCGACTTCAACACTAAATATGTAGCCAATGCTTTCTTCATTTTTCTGATTTTTTTTTGTAAAGACTTTTTTCTCATCTTTTTCACAAACACCATTTTTTTACAATATGTACGTATCCCCCCTGAACTGAATCACGTGATAGGGAAACCATCTTAACAATAAAGTGTGTTATGAAGATTAAACAAGTCGTCTGGCCCAAAAAGTCTTTTTTTGCTTTCTCTCAATTTTTTTCTGTAAAAAATAGGAAAAGCTCTGCAGTTGTATGGGTTTTATTTTTTTGTGTGCAGTTGCATGCACGACAAAAGTCTTCCATTTAAAACCCATCTAGTTCATGCACCAGCCACACTTTTTGGTTGTAAAAATAAAATGCAGAAAGATCGTGGTAACTTTACTAAATTTTCTTTTCTTTTTTTCTGGGAAGACACAATTTTTTAAAGAGAAAGACTAACTTTCTCCTCCCTTCTTACATTTTATGGATGACTGCACGATCCAAGATTAAAATGTACATGTATGTACATACATGTAATTTAATATTGGCAAGTAATTTTTTCCGAGGGAGACCATTCACGACCAATTTAATTCTAATAAATTAGATTAGTTTGACTCTTACCATTGATTTCAATACCTTTAATCTTAACGGAATTTTTTTTTTCTTTTTTTCTTACAGGAAAATCCAACTGAGAGCGGGTTCCCGACTACGACAAAAAAAAATTTGTTGTTTGGCTCCCTTGGTTCAAGGAAATACAATAAAAAAAATTACAGAAAGTATAAATATGCGCTAGTGATCTGTGCCAAAATTTCTTTTTTTTGATTGCAAAAATATAACTACTGCAACCATTGCACTCTACTACTACTACAAATCTACTTTTTTCTTTTGGGAGAAAAAAATAAGGGTAAGTATACAATTTCAATTATTTTGACATTATCTTTTTTTTTACATGGTGCACTTTTGGGTGCTCTCACTTTTTCCCCATGGTGTCTACTGTCTAGTTCTATATAGAATAGACCTACAGAAATTTTTTTTGTGTATAAATTCATGGGCGAAAAAGAAATTAATTTTTAATTGATCATCCCTCTACAGTCTACAACATAAAAATACCTCGCCATAGCTACAGTGGTGATTTTTTTGGGAAAAAGAAAAATGGAGAACATTTTTAGAGAAAATTGAGGTCAAATTTATGAAACACTAAAACATTGTACACATGGAAAGTGAAAGTATCAAGAAAAAAGTGATTTAACTCCGATTAGAGAGAGACCAGTTTCTAAATGTCTTTTTATATATTTAGCTGCCTCTAGTACAAAAAAGAGAGGCTAAATGGAGAAGAGTACATGAAGAATATTTAGTTGGCCATGGTTCTCTGAAACGGGGTTGTAAAGTTTGTTCTCATTTGATGTAACCGCCTTTGTCATGAGAGAAGTGGCAGGTTCTTTCTCCTTTTTGTGTGGTATTTCACATATAGGAAGACCTATAAAGATTATATAGATAGCACTACCTATGACATGAGAGTGGATGTCAATGATTGTGTGTGGGAGGAACTTGAAGATGAATCTTTTAACTTTTATACCTCCCCACTTCTTTTTTTTCTTGGCTTTGACTTGGAGGCTTGGCTTCCACTAGGAGAACTAGTCTAGTAGGTGGAACGAAAGGGTTTCATCGTTACGGAAGAAATCATGGGAAGCTATTAGCTTAAGTCAGAAATCGATAAACTCTTTTTTTTTTCATTCTTAAAGAAACCGCGACGCTAATTTCTTTTCTCCTACCCCACCCACATTTTACCCACACTCTTCATTATTCTTTTTTTCCTCTCTTCTTGTTATATCAGTACAGTGCCAAACGCCAGACGTGTGCGTGTGGCCTTGTTCTTTTTTTGTGATTCTTATGCGTCAGAACAAAAATTTACTTTAAGTACCCTCATAGAAAGGAAAGAGAAAGTAATAGAAAAATCTCAAAGACTCTTCCTCTTGTCTCTCACCTTCATTTAGAAAATTGGTTCATGAGAGACTTTCTACATTTTTCATTTAAATTTTTTTTACAAGGATAACTACCAAAGATAGTCGTCCCATATAAGATATTGAATTTTAGAGCTTTTTCAATGTGCCCAATTTTTTTTTGTGTTGGAGAAAGACAGAGAGAGAGGAGACGCACTATCTAGAGTGTGTGGGATGCGTAAGTTTCATCAGCTGTTGTCATCATTTTCAAAGTCGCCGTCATCACGTTTCAATGCTTTTCTCTTCATCTTGTTTTTTTTCTAACGCCTTCCTCTCTTCTCTTTTTACCACAAGAGAGAGAGAGAGAAAAAAATGAGGGATTGCCAATTTTCCACTTTCCTTCCTTCTCTTCCTTCTTTTTTAGCGTCAAGTGAAAGTATGAGAGAGAGAGAGTGATCCATACTTTGGACAGAGAGAGAGAGAGAGAAAGTCGTTGTTGTTGTTATGCTCTTGTTGCAAAGCTGTGAAGCCCAATACATCACCACATTCACTGTCATGCTACGTCACACTCTGATTGCACACTCACAGTTGAAACATGGGGAAGAAAGTGTGTGTGTGTGTGTGTGTGTGTGTGGATGGTGTGTTTGTGCAATCAAAAGAAGGTTCTGTTGTGTGTTGTGTGTGGGCACTCAACTCCCTTTATAATGATATGTCTCTTCTTAAAGGAACTGTAGGGGTGTTTGTGAGTATGGGGTGAGTGTTTGAACAGATTACAGATGGGTAGAAGGGGTTTTTTCATGATGACTGCTAACATTTTTATACTCTTGTGTGTGGTTATCAAGGAGAAAGCATATATGTACATTGTATATCTATTATAACCCCAAACTTTTTTTTCTCTCTTCTGTCCGTCTTTTCTCTCTCTCTCTCTCTGTCATCCACACGATTCGAATTACCTACTTTTCAATAAACTTTCTTAAGCTTTTATTGTCACTTAAGTCCCTTGAAATTGGAGTCAAACCACTGACTCCCTGGCCCTTTCTCTAATATTTTCTTTGATGGGACTACTACACTACAACAGAATATTGTACAATGTTTTTTTTTGTTTAGAAAGTGGGCCTCCCCAAAAAAATACTTTCAATTTTTTTTTTTGACTTGCTCTCTTTTCTTTTTTGAAAGAGATGAGAGTCAAAATTTCGCACTAAAGGAAATCTGTAACAATAGGCAATTTTTTTGGGTACTTTCTCTCCTGGTCTTGCTCTTCTCTTTTTTGAGTACTTCAAAAAAGGTTTTTTTATAATATTACTAAAAGCTTGTGTTGAAGAAATAGTAAGAGAAAAAATTTCACAACTCTCTTGCTTTCTCCTTCTTTTCTCTTCTCGTTTACGCAATCATGCTTTCCAGTCTTTTTTTTCATCAGGCTTATAATGTCTATGGTGTAATCAGTCTTGTCATACATGTATGCTGTCAAGTTGAGAAAACTGAGCTAAGGTTTTTTTTTCTGGCCAAAGTATTTTCATCCATTTAATTACTTACTACACCTCACAAGGAAAAAAAAAGTTGTGAAAGATGAGATTTTTATATGACTTTCTCCCCCTTTAAATGAAAGTTGGAATTGGAATATTGTGATGTTTGGGAAAGATTTTTAAAAAAAAGAAAGTAAAAGTTTTTTTTGTAATAAAAGTTAATTGATAATTTTATCAACATAATTAAGATTAAGAAAGTTTCAAGTTTCAAGCGTCAAGCTTCAATTTTATTTTTTTATTGTATGTACTTTCACTCTATAGTTAATATAATTTAAAGAAATATAAAATATAAAATGAAAAACAATGTCATAATTTTTATGATTGAGCATCATGCACTGTATCGTGATTGTGTTACTTTTTTTCTTTTTCTTTTTTTTGAGTAAACAAAATACTCAAAATCTTTTCTAGTTAGTCATTATATTTTTGTGAATTATAATGGTCAAGTTGACTCACGCCTTGAAAAAAAAATTCATTAAAGAGAAAGTTGATTAGAAGGAATGTTTGGTTGTTTGGTGGAGAAAGTATCACATTATTTTGGCGGTTTTGTCTTGGTCGGTCTCGACCGATTGTCTGGCTTTGTGATCCAATAGAGTTTTGGTTATGGGATCAAATCTCAAAGAAGCCAATGTGAGTTTTTTTTTCTCTTTACATGCCACTCCAGGTTTTGGATCCTTGGGTTTGTTGTTGTCGTGTCTCATGCTGGAAAACTGGAGGTGTAGGAAATAAAGCGTGAGGGGAGGGGGGGGAGTATATAGAAGAACGTCTTCTTACACTTTGGCTCCCAAACAAGGAGTACAACTCATAATAATGGGATGGGAGAAAATAGAAAACTTACACACAAAAGGTCCCAAACTCACGTTCAAAGGGCCGTAGATCAATTTCCTGTCTGTGTCATGTCATTCTCACGCAGTTGTACAAGAGGGAAGAAAGTAGTGGTGATGGTAGTATTCCTTCAGGTTTTCTAAATGCTCCAACTCTCTCTCTCTCTCTCTCTTTTGCCTTGCATGTCTCTACCTCCTTTCCACCATCCCCATCCCCGCAGTCTTTTTTTTTGTTGCTAGAGGCTAGAAAAATGGTATTATATTTGTATATTATAAAATAAATAGGACTCAAATTTCAAAAAATTCTATCCCATAGTTTTGTTCATGTATAAAACTCATTTCAAAAACTGCCATGTCTATATGTGTCTGTACAACATGGAACAATTTCTCCACTTTCTCTCTCTCTCTCTCTCTTTATATCTGTACAGTGTACTCTTTGAACTTCTTATACTTATACATGTGTACATATATGTACTTTTAGGTTGTGTACAATATTTTGTGTGTGCATATGGGAAAGAGCAGGTTCTTGCATGCAAATCATGCACAACTTGAACCATGTATTGCATGACAAGTTGTCTATGTTAAAAAGGTGCGTGTGTGTGTTTATGTGGATAGAGGAGAATATTTTAGAACAGGAAATTTCTTACATTGAAAAGCCCCTTCAAAAACGACTCTCACTCTTATACACTCACTTTCTCTTGTATTCAAGTTACCACAGAAATCACTTTAGAACGATATGTAAATACTTTTCTAAAAAGAAACTAATATGTATTACTTTTCACGATGACAATCTTGTGAAAGTTTACTCCACAGTACAGTTCAGAGAGAGAGAGAGAAAGATTGAAAATGAGGATATGATTTTTTGGATACATGTTTCATATAAGGTGACAGGTTTTATACAGTCTATGTGTATACATGTGTATCTATATACATAAAGAGAGAGACGTTCAATCCTTTTAATCCAATTCTCCCTTACTTTTTGCTTTCACAATTGAAGGGAGTATAAAATTAAACGAAGAATAATATATTAGCTGTAATGATGTGTTTTTTGGTGGTACGGCCAGTGCTGTAGTGTTGTAGCTTTCCCTGCTTTCTTTTTTCCCCTCCCAACCCAATCATTATACCCACCCTCCCCTATGATTACTACTAAATTCATATCTGGTAATATCATTTTCACAAGGTGACTTTCAGTTCAGCTCCACATCCCACAGTACAAAAGGGAAAAAAGGGGGTGGTGTGAGGCTCATCAAAATCTGGGATAAATATGACAACGTCATGTGTGTGTGTGTGTGTGTGTGTGTGTTGGATTAATCTACTTTATCTACTTTCTTGGGATTTCCTCTTTTCAATTCACAGCCAGCCCCTGTTCAACCCGTCAAAACCCTCCCTTCGCCATCCTTTTCTTCCTCCATTCTCATTAACGTCATAAATCAAAACATGTTCCATGTATGCATATTTATAGAGCATCCTTGTATAAATCTAATTTTATCATAAATTTATCAAAAAAAATATATATTGAGTATTAACCATAGAAATGGAAAAAAAAGTTTTCATTATTTATGGAAGATGGGCGAATTTTTTTTTATTTTTTTTTGTGTACTAAAATATTTTTAGAATGATAAAGAAAATTCAAAAGATTTTTTTTCTATTTATAAAGACTCTTCTATACACAATAAGTATAGAAAGTCATTTTAATTTGTGTTTATAAAAAAAATATTTAAAAATAACTGTATAGACTCGACTGTCTACTATTACTTCAATGTACAAAATATTATTTTTAACAGAGATTAAATATAGAATTTTTTTGACAGCTCTCTCCCAAAATATTTTTTGACAAATTATTAAAATAAACCAGGAGGTCTTGATTGAAAGTAGAAATGGAATATTTTTAAATAAAAAATTCCACGGATGGTTCTTCCAAAGTCAAGATAAAAACAGCAAAGAATTTTGAACAGAGATTTCAACTTTTTTTCTGTGGTTAAGGTTGGCTATATCCCGTATCTCACAGGCCTGAAACACTTGGTTCCCTCTCAACTCTCCACTGAGGGTGAGTGATCTTGAGATTTGGTTATTTGAGGATTTTAGCACGTGAAGAGAATAAAGTCACAATTGAATAAGAAGAAGAGAGAGAGAGTGCATAAGAAAGAAAAAAGAAGAAAAAAAGGAATTCACAATCTCATCCAAAGAAACGCACAGGAGGGGAAAGAATAAAAAAAAAGAATTGAATGCGTGTGCCGAGTTGACTAGAGCGTTTGTGATCCGTTTCACATTCACGTACGCATTTTGAAAAAAAGTACAAACATGGAATACCTTCGCACGTAGCTTTAAATAAATAAAGAATTTGTTGTACTCTCTCTCTCTCTCTCTCTCTCTTCATGTGTAAAGGTACAATAGTCCCATGATGCCGACAAGTTACTATCACTCCCTTGAAATTGTCTATATTTTACGAATTATCCTGTCACCACTTTCCCATCACCCCCACCACCATCACCGTCCATGAATACTAAAATTATCAATGACTGTCATTTTGTGTGTACATATATAACTATTCACGGAGAAAAAAAGAAAGTGAGGGTACTCTAGAAAAAATAAAAGAAATCAGTTCAAATATTCTATTATCAAATTGAATTTGAAGTTGTAGCCATATCTACAGCCAGTAGTTGAGTGGTTGGAGGTGTAGTATTGACACCAAAGGGAGAAGACATAAATAATGGAGGCCTTCAAATTTTATGATGAAAAAAATAGGATTGATATATACAAATGTATTATATAATGTTTGTCTACGCACACACACACACAGACAGAACGTCAAGAATTGTAGAGAGAAAGGGAGAATGCAACAGATGCAGAAATAACTTTCTCTAGTCTTTAACTTAACTCGTATATATATGCAAGTTATGCATTAATCCAAGACAAAGACTTTCTCTCACCGTTAATCTATGGCGTTCAAGACAGAGGCAAAAGAGGAAGAGAGAAAGGCTGTGTCAGCCAAAAACCAAAAAGGAAATCTGGTGCTCTACTCTACTTTCTCTTTTTTCCCTCTCTCTCTCTCTCTCTGTATAATATGTACTACTTTCACTCCCATTCCCTTTAGTAGAAGTAGCATATGATGACAATGAAAGATCCATTTTCCTCAACTTGATGCAGTCACAAAGGCTGTGGGGTCTAATGCGGCAACCATTTCTCTTTTGTTTTGTCCCTCAGTTTTCACTACTCCATGAACCATGATAGTCTCTCTCTCTCTACTGTACAAATCAATAGAAAAAGAGACCATCAACACAATAAAAAGTGTTGCCACATGAAAAACTTGAACAAAGCATTTAAGTGCATTGCAACTTTCTCTCTCTCTATAGAGTCTCTTGTTCCTTTCTTTAGGGGGAAAGTCATGTGAGGACAATATGTAGTTGGTAGTTGGCATTTAAAAAAAAGTTGGACATTTTGGGTTACAAAATAGTCATCCCCAGCCAGTAACAACAAGAAAAAAAATGGTAAAATAAATTTAAACTCGTACAAACAATAAAACAAATTTTTGGGAGACACATAGACAAAAACAAGTCATAGAAAAAAAAATTGGATACATGTGTAAGTGTAATGTATAGAAATAAATAGAGAGGAGACTAAAAAAGTGTGAATTCTATTGAAAGAGTCATACTGCCGCTGCCACTGCTACTGCCACTGCCTAAAAATTCCACAGTGTTGAGCTCACTCCAGTGAATTCTTTCATGCATAGCATGGACGACAGCAACTTATGTGTTGTTTTTTCTCTCTCTCTCTCTCTCCCCTTCCCTTTTTTTAGCTCTCCATGTTCACCATTGAAAACACGAATAATTTCACAGAACTTTCATCTTAACTCAGCAGTCTAATAGTACGCTTGGATGATCGTTGCCTTGGTCTTGGTCCACCATTCCAAATGTACAGAAAAAGGGAGAGTTTTTTTTCTCCCCCTTTCTCAATTTCTAGCTCAAAAATTCAGAGGACATTGCATGATAACCTATACTATACAGTACACAGATATAGATAGAGAAAGATGTACAATAAAAGATCGGATATATAAATAAAATTCATGTATTTTTTTTACTAAAAAAGAAATTCCCCCAAAAAAACAAGTTTTTTTTTCTTTTTTTTTCTCTCCCCCTCCATTTCTTTGGAGAAATGCAAGTGTCAAGAGAAAATATGTGTGTATATAGTAAATGTAGTGGCAAGTGCCAGACACGTTTTGTTCCTCGCAATAATAATATTACTAATGTTACAACATTAACTCTAAAGCACATGCCAGTAGACACGAGGAGTCGTCAGAGTGTAGGTATGAACAAGGGAGAGAACCCATGGCTGATTTTTTGGCTCTCCTCCTCTCACATTGGCTACGGCTACTGTCTGTGTGAGAGAGAGAAAGGGAATTGTTTGTTAAAAAATAATTTTGTATATGTATACATGTGTATTCATCTACATATACTTTATTTCTTGGAACATGTTTAAATCTTGTTTTTTTTCTTCTGCTTCTTCTCTACATTCAACTTCCTTCATCTTCTCCTCAGTGATTCTGTCATAACTCAACAATACTTCCTCCTATCAAGACATTCAGGATTCTGGATCAATTTAGTCGCACTCGTTCTCCTTTTTTCTATTTTCTCTCTTTCTTCTCTCTCTCTCTCTCTCTCTCTCTCTCTCCATAAAACACTTGTACTATTTCTGACTCTCTTGTGTATAGACATTTAGTTTTTTTTTCTATATTATTTTTTTTTTTCTCTCTCTCTAGACAACGTCATATTCGTCTCCCTTCCTTCCTTCGATTGTCGACTGTCTTGAAAACTCATGTCCTTATAGCCATTCCCCCTTTCTACTCAAACCACCCACTCTCACCAGAGAAAAAAAATCATCTCTTCTTTTTTATTTATCTTGCAATCTACACTGGGAGACTAGGGAGAAGGACACGCTTGTCTTCTCTTATATTTTTCCTCTTGTTCGTCCTCAAAAAAACAACTTTTGACTCAAGATGGAAACCTATTTCGAGACAATCATAATCATTATCTTCCATACAACTCCCATTCCCATTCCCTCTCTCTCTCTCTCTCTTCTATAGATATACAGTGGATGATGTAAGTACATGGTCTTCAAGAGAAACTTGAGATATGTCAAAGGAATGAAATTAACTCTACTCAAATATTCTGCACAACAACATTGCGCAAGATACAAATCATTTTTTTTGCCTTATTTCAACCTAAAATAAATATCTATTTTCTATAGGCCAGAATACTTTTTTTACTGGTCTGATCCGCTTTACTTGCCTCACCATGATGACGATGAGGATAGTTTTTGGTGGGTGTCTCTTGTTGTCTGATGTGAGATGTGAGTTGGAGCTCTGACGTAATCTTGATCCTCTAGAACAACATTTGATATGCAATACTATCAAATCTAACTCTCCCTGCATTCCCTTGTCACATCGATATAACATGGCAGTTTGTAAAGGAGTCCAAACTTTTTCTTGTGTCTTCCATCTTTCTCTCATTTTTTCCTACTGTCCTGTCTTTACACGCTCAGAGAGAGAGAGAGAGAGAGGGACTGAAATATCCGTACGCTCGTCTTTTTTTGTATCTCTTGCATCACACTGTAATAATAATTAATACCATTATCTTTTTCTCTCTCTCACATGGACGACTAGTCACTGCCTATCATGTTTTAGGTTCTACAACTCTCAAAAAAATGGATTCATGACTCTCTTTTTCTCCAGTACAAAACCAAAGACTACAAGGGACAGACGAGACGATGATTTTCTTTTATTCTTGGTTTACGCTTCTATTTTTTTCTCCTTTTGTCTTTGATACTGGAGAAAAATCATTCATGTCATTATTTTGTGCACTGTCAACCTTTTTTTGGCTCTTGTCCCAACAATATTTCCCCCCCCCCTCTCTCTCTCTCTCTTTACCATACAAGGAGACCCCGTCTGAAAAAATAAATGTAATCGTATTGTCTCCTTGCCCCCGTTCCAATTTTTTTAGAAGCACTATTCAAAATTATTATTATTGTTTTTTTTCTTATTCTTTTTTTTACATGTACAGACTACAGACGGAATTTTCTATTTTTTCTTGTGATATAAAATATTCTTTACATATACATATACTATACACACTCTATATTAAATCTGGGACAAAGACTATAGAACAAGTATTACATGTATGATGGTACATTATTAAAAATACATAGAAAATTCTGAGTAATAAAATACGTAACATTTTATTTTTTATTAGAATATCAAATCCTCCAACTAATTTTATGTAGATCATGACTTGTACAATGGTACTTACATTGTATGTATTTTTATAAAGAATTTCATGAAAATTTAATTGTAATATCTATACTCAAATTTTTTATAGATAAATTTAACAATTTTTTTTGATATTCCCATTGACTTTTGACTTTCCATATATAAAAAAAATCTATTGAAAAAGTTGCACATTGTTTGAGTTTGTGAGCAGTTTGAAGGGAAAAAAAATTATTAAAAGGATTGTGGGTAATTAAGTAGGACTTTATTCACACCGTCAATATTATTCCAAAAATTTTTTTTCTCTTTGAAACTCAACTTTTTTCCCCTCATAAAAAAGAAAGTTCTTATAACTTAAGTGAGGCGAGGTGGGATTGGGGAGGGAAAAGGTAGAAAAAGAGTTAAATTAACTGTATGGTTGTATGCATACTTGTGAGGGAAAATAAAACCTTTAAAAAAAGGAAACTGGTGGATTCATTTCATTATCTACAGCTCAGCTCATTCTGATTGCATTACATGGTGAATAGCTCGTTAAAAGCTTGCCTGTCACCCCAAGTCACAAGTCACAAATGGGAAACGAGAGAGAGAGAGAGAGAGAGAGGGATGGGCTCAGAAACTCTTTCAATAGAAAAGAGAGAGAGAGGCCAAAAAAAATTTCTGATGAAGGTTCTACCTAGACGCTTCATTCATCGCCTTGTTTTTTTTAAGTTGTGTGTCTTGACTTGGCTCTTTTTTTGTGTTCACTCTAGTTCAATGTGTGTGGGCTATGTGACGAGAGAGAGAGAGAGAGTGCCGTGGTTTTTTATGTGTGCACTTTTGTACAATATTTCTTTCTCTCTCTCTTGTTAAATTTGTAAGATAGACGAATCATTTGTATGCAGTCGAGTTGAAGAAAGCCCAAAAAGTTGAGCACTTTTAAAATCACCGCTATTTTTTCCCTCTGTGACTCACAGCAGTCACACGTGGGACAACCATAAGGATGAGGATGAGGTTTGAGGTGTAGAAAAAGTGGGTTTAAAGCTTTCAGAATATGGATTTTTTATTGGACAGCATTAACCCTCTCTCTCTATTTATTAGGAGGGTTCACTTCAAAGACTGGCATTAGTGGGGGTTGACATTACATGACGTAGACTGCTGTTTTGCATTAAAAAAAATCATAGGGACGTACATATGACGGTTCATGATGTGAAGCAATTGGAATAAAAAAAATCTCATTAGGGAAGAACTTGCCTTATAAACAAAGTGTTTAACTAAATGTACAGATATACACAGAAATTTTTTACAAGAGTATTAAAGTTAGCATATGCTCATAGATAATATAATTTGATTTAATCAAAGGAAATGAGATTAGAAAAAGAGAGAGAGAGAAATATATCTAAAGTATAGTAATTTGTAAATTGATACTAATTTTCTACTTTGAAATTACATTTCAAACTGTAGAGAGACTACAGATGGAGGATAAAAATTGGGGATGGTGAGAATGAACTGGTGGAAGATCATTTGGTTCCTGGGTGTTGGTCCAATATTTTTTGATTTGTTTACTCCTCTCTCTCTCTCTTTAGTTAGTGTATCTGTATTAGTATTGGAGTAGTGTCATTCAATTTCTAATTTAGGAGTATGTGACGTACTTTAGTCTTTTTTTATGTTGTAATCGTAAATGCTCATGCGGTCTTTTTTCCTTCCTCTCATTGCTCCATGGAATGTGAACACAATAAAAGAAATGGAGACTCGTTTTTTTTCAAATGAACATTGTAGAATATAACACAGTATAAAAATCTAATAGTTAAAGGAGTGGTCCCTATGTAGAAGCATGGGGGAGAGTACATGTGTATGTATGTACATACCATGTCATTATTTGATTAACTTTCTTCTCTAAACTTCCTTCCTCATGTCCCATCCTCCCTCATTCCATGGTCCATCCGCCAAAACTCAATTATCATTGTCAATATATATATACACACTTTATTTAGTATTGGCTACATAAGTCTCCATTTTATTTTAAACGAATACATTCTCTTTTTTTTCTGTTTTTCCCACCAAACTCGAAGTAAAATTTAACCAAATTTTTATTGAACTGATATAAAAAAACACAGTTTTATTTTATTTTAGAAAGTTATTGTTATTTTAGAATGGGGAAGATTTTAAAGTGAGAATTTTTTACATGATTAAAAGTAATGTTAAAAAATAAAAGGAACAATTTGAAATAAAAAAAATTATTTTAAAAGGAAAGTAATGACAAATTTAGAATTCTTTATGTGAATATTTTGTAGTTATTTTTTTTTCATTACAGAAATATTTCATGAAAAAAATCTGGGTCTCACTAAAACTCAATTGGTAAGTGAGAGGGCTATATAAGTTATAATATATTGTTTATATTCTGAATAAATTTATTCTTTCTCTCTCTCTCTCCTCATCCTAAGGGCTCGTAAAATTTGTTCCACTTTTAATAAAATAAAATACTTTTCCCTCTTGTTCTTCTTGTTGAAAAAAAATCGTTTTAGACTAAGTAAATGTTTCTCCGCACCCACTTGAGTAAAGGAATGGGATGCAGTGATGAAAATGATGCGCAGAAATTTTTTTTTTTGCAATGACTATGGTCTTTTCTAACCTAACAAAAAAAATATGCACATGTTTTCTTTTCTCTCTATGATTCTACTCTTTAAATTACATTATCGTTTCCATTGTGAAAATGTAGGTTGTGTACATACACATACAGATACAATACCTCTTTTTTTACAAAATAATAACTATGGTCTAGTTTTTGTCAAAATTTAGTAATTTTTTTTTTTTAAAAAAAAAAGTAGAATGATAGAGTCCAGAGTTTCCAGATACGATGAAATAAAGGCTATTGTGGGCTACGTAAAGATATAAAATTTATAAAAAAAAATAGAATGAATAAGTTGACGGTGTACACGTTAAGCTACAAAGTTTCTTTTTATATATTTTTCTTAGAAGAAAACATTGAACTTTAGAATTGAAATTTAAAATAAGGTTCTAAGGTGATTTTCATCCATTTTTTTCTCTCTTGTACAGAGAGAAAGTCTACATAGAAAAAGGTTAGAATAGTACACAAAAAAGTAAAGAGAAAGCACTTTACTCTACTCTTTTATTTAAAGGATGCATGCCTATATCTTTATTGACATTTTAGAAAAGAGGGGAAAAAACAAGAAATTTGAGGAGAGGAGTAGGAGGAGGGGTCTAAAAAAATGAGAAAATCCAACCAAGAAAATGTTTGCAAACAATGTGAAAATAATTGAAAAGAAACAGACAACTTTTTTTTTTCAAACAAGGGTTTCGAGTCTCTTTGGATGAAGACAAGAGAAAAGTGGAGATGGGAATTGGAATACTTGTGAATTGTTGAAAAAATTGCGTACAAAAAAAATACACATCCATAAAAAAAATACCAGATAAATTACTAAAAGCATGTTACAGTGACAAAGAATGTAGAGAAAAAGAGTTTTCAAAAAAATATTTGGGTTTATATTTATATTAAGGCAACTACTTTTACCTTATAAATAATTTTTTAAAAAAAAAAATAAGTAAAAAAACACATGTAACTCACGTGTATTAAATAAATTGTAATTTTTTTCTGTTACTACTACACGTGTGTAATATTTTCAGCACGAATAAAATGGCTATTGTAAATTACAATAGTTTAGACAAATATAAAGACCAAAAAACATGTGTCTAGTTGAATAAATAAAATTAATTTTTTTTCTCCTACTTTCACTACAGGAAAACCTCCAGAAAAAAAGGGAAAGTCTCACTGCCCACATTGTCTACCCATACAAATTAGATTCCAAACAAAGAAAAAAACTTACGCATCCCCAACAAAGATGTAGATTTTGAGTACTTTTACTCTAGAATATTGTACGCAGGGAGAGAAAACGCACAGAGAATAAGAAAAACGCACTGCATCGATTTCATTCACTGGCAGGCACTACAGTTGCCGTTTGCACATCTCTAGCTAGAAAAAACTCGAGAAAATAAAACTTTTTGAAATGGAATGTTACTTAGTTATTCTTCTGCAATCATTCCCAGAGCCTGTGTATATGTAGAGAGAGAGAGAGGGTACACATAGAGAAAAAAGAATTGGCTGATTGAAAGAGTGTACAGAGTATTCTCTCACTTGTTTTAGGTGCTCCTCTGTACGATTAGGAGAAAAGAGAGAGAAAAAAAGGTAGTTTCTTCAAATAAATAAAGTTTTAATGCGACCTGTCCCTCTGTTCAAAAGGATTCTTCTTCGTTTGATCAACCTTCCAAAAAATACACACATTTCAGTCCATTATACCTGTACACACACTTGAGACTAGTCAAGAGCCAACGACTTTGTACAGTATATTACATCAACAAATACTTTTTTCACCTACTCCTCCTTCCATTTACTTGAACTTGTAAATAAATATATATATATATATTACATATGCATATGTATATTTGTATAAAAATCTAAACAACTTGTTTCTAAAGTTTTTTTTCAAACGTTGCAATTTCTCTCTCTCTCTCTGTCCTGTAAACAAAAAAAACTGTACTTGAACTAGGATAGAGACAATATAAAATTTTTCATGGAATTTCATTTTACTCAGATCCAGCTCCAACTTGACATCATTGTATAGAGTTGTACAAAGGCAAGTGCTATTTGTTTGCTTTCTCTCTCTCTCTCTCTCTCTCTCTTGTATTATCAACCAAAATTTCAAACAATGTACATGTACCTGTACATGGACTTTCTTTTATTGAAAATTTCTCTCACTCTCTCTCCCTATACTTTTTTGTCCTTTAAAAAGGAAAGGAAGTTTATTGATGGAGATGTCCTAAAGAAAATTTTACAAGGTGCAAAAAAAATGGAACCAACAATGCAAAATGTAAACAGTTTTTTTGGCAAAAAAATAATATTTGGGTCAGTTTAGTTGAGTCAACAAAAAAAACAAGAAAAAATTTTTTTTTTGCATGCAGATTTGAAGTTGAAGAAAAAAAAAGTGAACAAGAGGAGAAAGTAATTTGAAAATAATGAGAGGGACCCAATGGAATACATGGTGAGGAGTTTTGGGTCAAGGGAGTGTCAAGGGATATCTATGGATGCTATGAGAGTGCTATAAGAGTATAAATGTCACAATATCTGTACAAAGGCTACTACAATCATCATCAAGCGCACGCCTACACTGTACATTGTACTTGCTATGTTGGATGTTCCCTGGTTTCTGTGTCCCCATGGAAACTTGAGCTGTGAATGTGATTCCCCTCTCTGGAATCTTCCTAATGGACAAAAATCTGGGACTAAACTTTTCTTTGAGAAAAAAAATTCTGAACAAGAACAAGAAACGTATATATATATATATAAACGTATATATGTACAAAAGGGAGGGAACTGAGTTGCTGGCTTCTTTTGTCTTGGAAAGATTTTCAATCCCAGCAGGGAGTTAGCTCCGATCATCAAATAGGCCTTCGCATGACGTCGTGGTCCTCATAGTCATCCTTGTGACTCATCCCTAGAATGTGGAATACTTTCTCCTCTACGTGTATAATACACTATAAGACACACACACATACACACATCTCATGGTTGTCTTGTCGAGACCAAAATTGTCACCACACCGTTTCATATATAAGCGACCACCACGCGTCACAAAATCCCTCAGCCTCAATGCTTCGGTTACACCGCCCAGCTCCAACTCCAGCTTTCTTTTTTCTTTTTTGGTGTCCTTCTTTCACTTTTTTTTCTTCTTCTTCGTCTTCTATTCTCCAATGTTTCACTAAACAAGGAAAAACACAAGCAATGTACACGACACACCATTACATTAGGAGAAAGAAACAGCTGTGAATTTTTCACATAAGCTTTCTATCAATCTCTATCTATCACCCTGACTTTTTTTTTATTTGTTGATTCTTCTTTGTAAGCATGAGTGAGATCCATTGATTCGTTTATTTATTTACTCTCTCCTCACTGGATTACAGCTCATTCTTTTCTCTCTCTCTCTCTCTTTATTTTTATACACTCTTTTATATATTCTTAAGTCAAATTCATTTCAAATTACACAAAAGAGAAAGTCAACCTTACCATCGTCATGCTAACGTCAAAGCTAGAGTTTGGACTGTACAGTTATTTAATATACAAAAAAAAAATTATGTATATTTTATTTACACATTTAAATACACAGAAAAAAAAAATTTTTGACTTAAACTTCCCACGTCAATTGACGGGGAAAGTCTTGTGAAATTTGTTGAAAATGAGGGGAGGTGAAAAAAGAAAAGAAAAATATTTTTGTTTATATTCTTTTGTAGTCAAGATGAAGAAGAAGAGGGGGAGGGTGATGATTTACAGTAGAGTTAGAGATTTTCTAGAAGAATAGTGCACGTTTGTCATTTTCTACAAAACAAAGGCAGTCAACCAGCAGCTTGCGTAAAGTATCCATCTACATATTTTCTCTTCTTTTTTTTCTCCTCCCACGAGATCACAACAAAATTGTACACTGTAGAGAGTAGAAGCTTAAGAGAGAGACGTGAAAATGGTTCATGGAGAGTTTTTGTAGTAGGAAATATTTTTCTTCCTTTTTAGAGTTTATGAAATGATCCAACTTACTTTCTCCTACTCAAGCCTCTTATATATATAAGAGAAAGGAGAAAGGTATTATTTCTTGTGCTTGTATTTCTTCTTATAAAGAGTTGCCGTTTATTACAATTTTTAGGATTGCCGGAGGATAAAAGCTTGGAAAAAGGTTACCTAGCGTAAGTAATATAATAGTGGGTAGAATTGCCTTGAAAAACTTTGAACATTCAAGATTATTTTAATGAATAAGTTAAGAATCTGACTTCAACTGAATCCTTTGAATTGAGCGACTATTTTCAGCTTGTAACAAAAGAGAGAGAGAGAGAAAATTCACCATGTAGAAAAATTGTATATTTCAACCCTATTAACTTTATTCTTTTACATAATTATTTTTGGCTCTCCTATTTTCTATGTACATACTTGACATGTAAAATTAAATTGTTCATAGTTAAGAATATGAAATGCACAAAAAATTCAATAGCTTTTTTCTCTACTGTACATACCAGCATACTGTACGTACCAGTCATGTAATTTTTAAAGAAAAGGTGCGTAAAATGTAATTCTTTTTATGTGGAAACAGAGACTACGATAAAAAAAGGAGAAAGTCTATGGCTTCCCTTTTTTTCTGTTGAAGAAAGTCAAGATAAAAAAATTATTTAAAATTCTTTCACTCACACACACACACACAACAAGGTTAGGGTTAGAATGTCAAGGGTGATTTGTGTATGTACTGGGTTGGTCATAATTAATATTAAAAATTCTGAAATATTTTTGAAATGTAATTCTGCTAAAAAAATTAATTTCAATTATATTTAATTGACATACAAAAAATATTGGAGTTTAGTGGCAAAAATTTAAAAATTAATTTATAAAAATAAATTCATATAAAAAAAGTACAAAGACTTTATTATGACATACCCTGTATATAATATAGTGTAGCCTATAAAATGCACAGGGAAGAAAGTATTAAAAAAATTTCTTTTTGAATTGAGACTACAAAAGGAGAAAGGAGGGGAGAAAGTTTGAATAAGGAAATTGAACAGGATTTTGTGTTGAAGTTGGCTTTAGCTAATTTGAAAATAGTAGAGGGTTGATTTTTTTTTTTAAAAAAAAGGGTGAAGATTTACAATCAAGTTGAAAATGCCGCAATGACTTCATATAGACACTTGACTTTTACATGAGAATATATATAAAGAGAGAGAGAAAATGAAAGAAGGGGAGAAAAAGAGAAAGGGAGAGTGAAGATTGAAAGAAAATGGTTCTAAGAATCCAGGATCCAGTCATTGACAAAGAGGAGTGACGAGGACAGAGTTTCTCATCTATTACCTTGGTATGTACAGAGCCTCCCATGTAGAAAGTAATGTTCTCTATAGAGTGGGAGAGAGAGAGAAAAAACTATAGAAGAGGACGGTCCTCAAAATAGTGAAAGTGAGAAGAGAGAGAAGAAAAAAGAAGAGAAAGAAAGTACTTACGCTGCTGACTTGACTAAAGAGAGTGTAAAGCTTTTTGGCAATATTGCTGACTTGACTGAATGGCAACTCTAGAAATTGGCTGAATTAGCCGTAGTAATTAAAGAGACAGAGGAGCTTATATTCATATTTCTTTGTCAGGGAATGGTTCAATTTAATGGGTTGAAAGCAGGCACATTCATCTCTTCCACGAGACTTTGAAAACGACCTAAAAGCTATCTCTTTCTCCTCCTCCTCCTTTATAACTTCACCCCTCCTTGCCCTCTCCATTTTATTTTCTCCCCTTCAATATTTTTTTGAGACTCTCATGCTTTCTCTTCATTTTTCCATTGATACGTTAACTTATCATCATAATTGCTTTAATAGTTTCATTTAAAAGTCATCATTATCCCATGGAAATTCTTAATGAGATTTTCCATTTCCACTCTTAGCTAACTAACTACAGATACTAAATCTAATTTTTTTTCCACATCATTTTTCAATGAACAATAATTCATTTTTTTATTTATTAAATAAAAAATACCAATTGACATATTTCTCCAAAAAATAAATAAAAAGAATTATATTTTATATTTATATATAGGTTAGTACAGTGCACGAAAGCTTATATGTATTAATGGCTAAATGTACAACATTTCTTAATCTTCCATTTCCCTGGTTGAGAGTTGTAGACTGCAGATTCACTTTGGGTGTATTTTGTATGGTTTGCGGTTTGATAGAGTAAAAAAACAGTTTTCATCTGCAAGACTCCTTACACTGCTCTGAGTGAGTGTGTGTGTGTGTCTACTCTGGAAATAATTTATGAGCTCAAGTAGTTTGTACACAAAAAAGAGAGAGATCTACTTGTAGCGTTCCCTCCAATGGAAATACTTGAACCAATGAAGAAACAGTATAAACAAGGAATGGGCAGTACAAAACCTCTGATGTAATAGTTTAGACCTTTTTTTAGTCCTCGTCCAAGTCCAACGGTACAGAGAGAGAGAGAGAGAGAGAAAGCAATGCGGTGGATTTTGCGTGTATTTTTATTCTATATATAATAAGGAGGAAGAGCGCTTCCTTGTAAACGAAGCAATTATTTTCTTTTACCAAAAAAAAAAGAAACAAGGTAGGGTTCCCTTTTTTGTGGTCTTTTCCCCCTCTTTTTCTCCCCCTTTCTATCTCCTTTCTCCCTACAATAGAATTGCAATGCGGTCTTTCTTAGAGGGATAGGAGGAAGGAGATGGTGGGTAAATTTGGTATCCGTGAAAGGTATAAGAGCTGGGTAATTATTTATTTGTTTGCTGAGTGTGGTTGCTTAGATTGAGGATTTTCTAGACTCGTTTCATACATGTACATTATGTACAAACACAAAAAAGAAAGCATTCCATTGGATTGGGATTACACAGGTAAGATAAGAAAGCGTGAGAGAAATCGTTATGCATTCACGTGGCTATTCTCAGACTCTCTCTCTCTCCCTCCCCCTCTTTTCTTTCACGCTGGAAAAACCAATTCAATTCAATGACTTTGTTTTCTCTCTCTCTCTCTATTCTTGATCTTGTTCTTGGCTAATCTCTCTCTACCTCTCTCCAATGTTCATTGCTGTACATGCAACTATTTAGCTTTCTCTTTTTGTAATAATGTTGAGGTGGTTTGTGAGTTAGTTGAGAGAAAATATTTTAAGAGTTTTTGTTTGTGTACAAAACAAAAAGTATAAAATTTACATTTGTTTATTCATTTCCTTTCTCTTTCTAAGGTAAAATTCTATTATTTCTATAACTTTCTCTTTGAATATTCATGTTTTTAATATTATTAAAAGAAAATTATTCTACAGTTTTTTTTCTACTGGTACACTTTCTTACTAGTACACAAACAATCTAAAAGTGTATAATTAAAAGGCTATACACAAGAAATTGAATATTTTAATTGGAATCTACACACAAAATTTTTTATATGCCTTGGGTTGGCTATTCTAGTGAAAGTGAAGAATGGGAGGATTTATGGATGAAATGTGAATATTTTATAGATGAAAAGTGTACTAGTAAAGGTAAAGTAATATTACAAGAGTAGAAAAATATTTTTTTGTTATTTTTTCTCTGTTGTTATATTTCTTTTTTTGAAGAAAAAAATAGAAACCTTTGCTTTCTTTCAGTCTAATATTAGAGAAAAAAAGCCCCAGTCAGGCTAAAAAAAGGTTGGCAATGTTCCCTCCTATAGTTATGATGTATTAGATTTTTCAATTTATCCAAGACTGAGTTTGACAGGCTATAAGCATTCAAAATTTGATTTTTTTTCACTGAGCTTGAATCCCATGTCGAATCTTGCTTTCTCTCTCTCTCTTCGTCTTCCTTCCTAAGCATCCGCTTTCTTTCTTGTTCTCTCCGTGTCTTTTCTTGGGGCGGTTGGGAAACATAAAGGAGACTTGAAGTCAAGGCTAGAGAGAGAGAGAGAGAGAAGATATCAAAAAAGATTTGAGAAGATGAAACGAGTCAAGTCTGACGAACATGAGAAAGATAGAAGAAACGAGTTTTTTTTTGAGAACAGTTATCCCATCAACGACACTGTATCTATAAAATATAAGAGTCCATGCTTATGTCTAGAGAGAGAGAGGACCACGTGAGATTTTGAGTAAAGCCAAAAAAGTTATTACTCGTGCACGACTTGTGCTTACACAACAGTGTAAGCATAAAGTATTAAATTATATAAGGGTCTATTTTATTATTTGACATTGACTACTAGTTTAATACATATTAAGTTTATCCATGAAAATGTACATATGGACAAAAAGCTCCGTTTTTCTTAAATCTCTCAACGTTTTCACTATGTATCAGTTTTCTTTGTAGATGGCTAATGTCATTACTTACTTCTGTAATTTTGACACGTTTTAACTTGCACGCTCTCACCCTCACTTTCTCTCTCACTCCAATGTTATCGTCATCATTAGCGTCCCCCCTTTTTCCCCTAATTTCTCCATACTTTTTTTTACTCGAGGAAAAGGGGAAAAAAATTTTGTACGCTGTTCCTTTCATTTACTCTCAGTATTAAATTACTGCCTCAAATTAAAATACTTGACTCCTTCCTTTCTCTTGTTTTTTTTGTAGTCTCTCTCTCTCAATTCCTGTCTCGAGAATCTCCCTTTCTCTTTTTTTTTCTAGAATATAGAGACTACATGTGTGTATTTATCTTGACATGAAATCTCGTTTTTTTCTAACTTTCTCCAACTGAGACACAATTACTTGAATGGGAGGGGGAGAAAATTTATATTACGTGTGAATGACAAACTATTAATTTTTTCTTGTTGTCTTGTCTTTTTTTTAACAAAATGTATTATTATATTTTAATTGTGATTTGTCTCTTGTTGAACAATTTATCTTTATTCTCATTACATTTTCATTTGTTTATTTTTATTTTTTTGAAAATTATTCAGTACAAGAGAGAGAGAAAAATTTAAATATTTAATTGATCTTGACAAGACTCGTTTTAATTTTAATAAATTTGTTCATTTAGTGACAAATGGAAAATAATTTATTTTTTCCTACTGAATTTCTGCGCACTATTTTATGCATCTCTCTCTCTCTCTCTTCGTGTGTGTGTGCACATAATATATTTTTACACACAGTAAATTTCACTGCCACTCTCTATTCTCTTTAGATGAAAAAAGGGTTCATTGGGCTCAGTACAAATCATTTTAATGGACTTTTTTTTTCTTACATGAGACACAAAAGAAAAGACAAATTTTAACAAGATGATGCAAGACTTTGTTGAATAAAGAGGAAAAAAAGAGAAAATCAAGTTAAGGCTTCTATGTCTCTTCATGTTCGTATTAAGATGACACTAATTTACTTAGCACATGTTTATATATATTAAAAAAGAGGAAGGGAGAAAGAAAAAAAATAAAGTGGATTTTACCCCAAAAAAATTCTACACAGATAAAATCACACCCACCCTTACTTACATTGTCACTTGTAACATGTAAAAAAAGAGAGAAAGACGAAGAGAAATCACATTCATGGATTTCATTACAAACTTTCTCTTTTTTTCTCTACCCTTCTCCTTTTTCTAGTGAATCCCCATGGCCACTTTCTTCTTTGTCATGTGTATTGTACATGTATGGGCGGTGTACATGTATGTGTACATGAAAAAGGATGAGGCAGGTATATTTTAATTTTCTGTCTTCCTAATTAAATTTTCTGTCTTCCATTTCATTTTAACCTTACCCGGAACCCGGATTTTGATCTCCCTAAATTCTTCTCTGTACTTTGTACATTTACCTCCAATATAAAATTGTACAAAAAAATTGCTTTCCCTTCCAATGAAACTTTCTCTCTCTCTCTCTATTGCCTGGAGAAACCTGTAACATATTTGTGCGTAGGTATATAAAAAATACTCGTGGGATAAATGGACGTCAGTCTCCTGACACGGTGAAGAAAAAACTTGACAACCTCTCAAGAATTGACATGAAGAAGAGAGAGAGAGAGAAAGTAAAAAAAAAGTTCATATACTTGAGTTATTTGTCAAGTCAATGGATAGTATAAAAATTAATTCTTTTTTTGGATAATAACTTGTGCATTTTTTCCCCTCAGTTAATACTCACGCATCCTCTCCTCTCTCATGTAATTGGACAGTCATAAGACCAATTCAATAAAAAAAATGTTAAAAGACTGGCAAATAAAAATTTTGGCTGTCCCTGCCACTGTCCATCCTCTTGATATTTAATTGGTTGATCAAGTTGTAAGTAAAAAAAAGGTGGATAAAGTCAATCATTCAATTTTATTTGACGACCTCTATCGAGCACAAACACTTTTGCAATATGTTCCACAATTCTTTTTATTTTGATGAAACCATATTGGCTCGAAATTGGAGACATGTCGGCGGCAAGTCGGGTTGTGTCTAATAGAAATTTTTATTTGTGGGAAAGAGAGAGAGAGTGGGAAGAGGGAGAATAAATAAATTTTTCTACTCCAGTAAAAGACAATTTACTCAAATAGCCACACACACACACAATCGGTGATAACCTTGAGGTTTTTATTTAAAAGGATTTTCATCCCCATGCTTCCATGCCCATCCTTTCTTTGAATCTAGGTTACATGTAAAAATGGAGAAAACTTTCTCCTTTTTTACGAAGAATAGTAACAAATCTCTGGTTTACATGGGAGTGATTGTGAGACTGTGTTTAAAATTGTAGAGAAATACATATTCTAGATATTGAGATGTTGTGGAGAAGGATGAGAACATTGTGGGGAGGGAGGTTTAGAGAATGCCAAAAAAGGGGAGAAAAAGTAAACTTGAAATTAAAATGTAGTTGGGATTGTGGTACTATGAGAATGTCTACTGTCTCGTGCATGTGATTCCAAATCCCCACCACCATCATTTATTGGAAGAAGAATCAACTTATTTCAATCCTCTCCTCCCGCCTTTGACTTGACTTTTTCTCTCTCTCTCTCTCTCTCTCTCTCTCTTTGTGTCTCACTGCACATTGCAATGAAAGACCTCACTGCATCCATCCACATTGACGTTTATATTTGTTTGCATTGTATTATCTCAGTTGATTTTGTTTTTGTGTGTAGAGTACAAAGTGTAGAAGTTTTTATTGTGTATTATTCCATTTTCTCTACTCTCTACTCTACACAATACAATGCATACCCCTATTTATTCTATTTTGCCCAGTCTCCCTACAGTTTCTTCCCTTTATCAGTTTGTTTGGGTTGGTGCATTGTCCTCCAATAAATTAAAAATTCCTTTCTCATTCTCTCATGACACATCCACTTGGTGATGGACATTACAATGAAAAGGGAGACTGGGCAAGATTTTTTTGTCTATTTTTTACTGTAGCTTTCTCTGTAGTTGAGAAAAAGAAATTGACTTGAAATTCATGAATAAATCATTGAATTTCATGGGTCCTTCTAATAGATAAATTAAAGTTTGTTTTTTTTGTGCACATTTTGCACGAGGGGAGAGAGAGTGTGTGAACTGTGAGGTTGAAGAAAATGGACATTTTCAAGTTGTGAAAATGTGCAGGTAATTTGTCTTGTAACTACTAAGATATTTATCTTTATTACCCTGACATATAACTACATGGCGAAGAGTATTTACTTTCTCTTTATTATTCTATTTCTATACTTTCTCCACAGGTTACTTTCTCTACAGTACAGTACAGTTCACAAGTCTATTTATTTTTAGACGCACTTGTAATGTTATCGATTTATTTATTTTTTCAACTCTGTATTTATTACAATTCTTTAATTATTGAAATAGTGGCACAAAAACTTGACTTTTAGATCCTTTAAAAATTAATTGGCTTGTATAAATTAAATTAACAAAAATTTGTTGTAAAAAATAAAAAGAAAGTTTATTTTCCCCTTTGGAAAACCACAAGAGACTATTTATTTGTAGTGTACATAGTGGAGTTACAAAATCTTTGAATTTGTTGTCGTGTCCATCAATTTAGAAAGAAACGCGGGTTTCTTTTTAGAGAGTTATTTACCCGGGGGCGGAGAAAGTGGAGGCGATGATCCGTTGCAACGAAAGACACGGCCAGCTTAAAAGGGTTACGATCCTACAGTTGACAACATGAGTAGCTGAACCCCTCACTCCTTTCTCCCGTTTTTTTGAGAATGTTCAAGATAAAAAAAATAGAAAGTAGAGTGAAAGTTGTGTGTGTGACTGTAGGTCAGCAATGTCTCGCTTTTTTATAGCCTTTCTTCCTAAACTTTATATACACATTTCTCTTACAGTGGAGAGACTGTAGAGAAAGTATAGAAGGACAAGAAAAAAAAGAGTCTTACTTTTGTAACACTGTCACACAATGCTGAGACAGCAGTATAGAGAATGGGTTAAAGGTTTAGACGTTGATCAAGCTTTTCTATGAGACCAAAAACAAGTTTTTTTATATATATAAAAGCGAGAGAGAGAGAGGGACCATCGAGAGAGAAGATAAATGAAAGTATAGACTTACTTGTACATACCAATTTTGGAAATAGTCAAGGATGACTAAAAGAATTGTTCAATTCTTCATGTCGACCTCAATTTGGTTATACTATGACATTCCACGAGAGAGAGAGAGAGAGAGAGAGAGAGAGAGAAATAGGGTTCATATTTAAAAAAGAGAGCGTCTCACATGTCTCATCATAAATAATAAAGGGAGAATAATAAGCACCTTTGACGCTTCATCGCCTACTGAATAGTCAAGTGTGTGCAATGGTCCAGAAAAATCAATTAGGCTTTATGAATATTAATTAGTGTAGAGGTGAACAAGAACAAGATGCGGTGGTTGCCACTTTCTCTCCAACAACTTGGTCGTCTTCAACATTATCAAAATTGTAGTAAATGAGCCCCCGTCAACTCGACCCTATTTCTCCATATTTTTCCCTTTGACTAACTTTAACTTGGAAAATTAAATCGATATGATGAATATTTCTACTTTCTCCTAATAATAAATTCTACTAGAAAATGATGGATACACAATGCTGAGTCTCCGGTTAAATTTTGATGAGTCAGAGACTCTCAATTGTGAAAATTAAATTATAAAGAGATGGAGACAAACACGTGTAATTAATTATGATCAAAAAAACATTTTTGACAAATATCTGCAATTATTTTCTTCATATTTAAATTATCCAGAATAATAATCTTTAAAAGAGTTTTCTCTGATGGCAAGAGAAAAAAGTCAAAAAGATTATTGTAATTTGGATATTAAAAACGTTTAGAGTTTTTTATACTAAAGAGAGAGAGAGAGGGAGAGAAAGTATAATGGAGAAAACTGTTAAGTCATTTTTTTTCTCTCTCTTGTTTTTTCCATCCCATGGACGGTAATGTTTTTGTTATAGTAAAAGTAACGTGAAAAATAAAAATAAGCCGGAGTTTTTATCGTTGCCTTTCTCTTTTGTAATCCAAGTTAACTGGAGCAAGACTGGTTGGGTTGGATATGTAATGGACGTTAGGAGTTTACAGTTGAGTGACGATGACGATGAGGAAAAGGTTTTCTCCCTTCCCATTGTTGTTGTAGTCCTCTAGGTAGATACTTAGAACTTCCGCTCTTTTTACTTTGAAGGAAGGGAGAAAGAGAGAGAGAGAAATAAATGCTATTTTTCTGGCCACGTCTTTCTTTTCGTCATCGTCATAACTGTAGAAAAAGTGAAAGGGCTCATTTCTCTCTCTCTCTTGTTAGATATACAAAGTACAATGTTTATATGTACGTTACATTTACAAGGGGGGGGGGTATAATATGGTTAATGAATAATTCATTGTGATATTATGGTCAAGGCTCTTTTATATTTAAGAAAAGAAACAAGTACTTTTAGGAAAATACTTTAGACCCCTCCATCACATCTTTGTAACAAAAAAACTTGCACAAATTTTGACTCTTTGTCGACTACAATCTCTCCCTTTTTTATCCATTGTGGAGAAGTGTGTGAGTGAGTCCATTATTAATTTGAATACAAGTCCATTCTCTTTAGTAGAGTGCTTCATTTTGGTCATGAAGAGAGAGAGAGAGAGAGAGAGAGAGGGAGAGCGTGTGTGTGAATGTAGTTTTTTTATTTTATTTTTTTGCATCCTCTCTCACTCTCTTTCTCTGGTATCCAAATCCTCGTCATGAAATTCCATTTTACACCACTCACCCATATTCCCTCTGGTTACTGTACCCCTGTGTGCTTTAGGAGGTTTCATATGAGAGAGTGTTCAAGACAAAAGATTACATTATGCTGAAATGGAAGCCATATTCACACAACCAACGCTTTTTTCATGAACATTGTGAATGATGCTTTTGGCTTTAGCACCATTCAGAGCAAGTCAAAAGTATGTACAATGTACTTTTTCTATCTATGTCCCTTTTTTTTATTCCATTAGATTTTTATAGTACTCTAAGACTCTCTCTCTCTCTCCACATTATTTCATTCCACTTGGGGATATAAAAACAGTTTTTGATGGATTTAGATAAATGTCCATGTCCCATGTTCATGTACTCTTTTTATTCTTTTTTGTGTGGTGGCCATTGTCTTTGTCATTTGATTTTATTCATTTTATCTATTGTAAATACATACAAATGGTACGTTTTATTTAGTTGATTCATTTTATTTAATAACATTTCTACCATGCCAAGTCTCACTTAGATGAGCAAGTTTCTTAGAATTTAATTTATAATTGAGGAAGGATTTTCCATTTTGTTTATAAATAAATCTAAACTGTTATTTTCATTCCAGTAGACTTTCTTGTTACTTGTTAACCAAATTGTGAAATTAAAAGAAAGGCTATTAAAATATACATGGAATTGTGACGCAATGCAATGCAATTTATTTTTATACTTTTTCTGAAAGATCAAACCAACAAAATGTGGGGGGAAAGTTACGGTGGGTTTCAATTTCAAATTTTAATGTCAATTGATTTTAGTGTGGGTGAGATTACATTTTGAAATGTTGGTTTTCAGTCATTTTAGTACTTTCACTACCCATATTCAAATATTTATTCTAGAGATAGGTAACCAAAAAACAGAACAACAAATTATATTTTAGCTTAGTTTTAAATTAAATGGTTGATTTTTTTTAAAAAAAATGAATCAAAAAAATATTTTTAGATTAATTTTGATTCATAAAAAAATTGAAGAAAGTTTTAATTTTCTTTAACAAAATTATTATGAATGACATTCTGTACATGTACAAGGATGTCTACCATAAAAATGGGAAAAGTGATTGAATGTAGTCTTAAAAAGTCATCATTTCTTGTCTCTTTTACTCCTCCTCTCTGTTGTTACTTATGTAAGATGTATGTTATGCATGGAGAGAGAGAGAAAGAGGAGGAAGATGAACCTCTAAGAATTTTTGTGGTAGGAAAGTGGAAAGTGTACTACGTGAGTTTTTTGTAGTTGGTAGGCTCCGAGCTCTTGACATTGCCAAAAGATAATCATCTCTTATTTCCTTGGTGATATGGGAGCTGGGGCGGCCCCCTGTCTGTTTCATATCTATCTCCCCCCCCCTCCCCTCTCTCACTTGTTTGATATATTATAGTCTAAACTCCGATCATAGATTTTATGTGTATCTCAAGCGTACCGTAAAATTAGCAAAAGTTAAACTTTAAATTACATCCCTGACCGTCTACCTTCCCTTTTGGCATCTACACACAAGCCACACTTCCAATTTCTCCTTTCACTCTTTCACTTCTCCATGAAAGAAGAAAAGGGAGTGTAATATCTGTACATGAAATGAATAGATGTTGGTTTTTGGTTTTTTTCTCTGCTTTGTGTATTACATATTTAGATGTAATACAAAAAAGAACGGGGCTTTGATACTCACCCAATCCTCATCGTCTTAGTCTCCCATCTCCCACTTTCACTTTCTTTGTGTGACGGTAGAGGAAAGAGGATAGTCAATATTAAGAGAAAGCAAGAGTTGGAAAATGGAGTCAAATAAAAAACACCTGAAGGTCCATGAATGAGAATTTCTTGATGCAATTTGCGCTCAGATTCTGACCTACTTAAAAAAATAACACAGAGTGAAAGTTTAGTCTCTTGCTTTCTCAGACAGAGAGATCAACTATAGACTTCTCTCTCTCTCTCTCTTTAAATATTCAATTAGAAACATTATTGAAATTGAATAAATTCACGGGACACAATGTAGGGGATGTCAAGGTAAGACATAATCCTTTAGACAAAAACTTTTTTAAAATGTTGAGACACCTTGAAATTTTTTCATTAATTAAAAATCACCAATATAAAATAATTGGCCATCTTTTTTTCTTGTTTCTTGCCCTACAAAAAACTTTTTTTTGGTGGTAGTAAAACTAGGTGAAATTTTATGGAGGGAGAAAGTAGTGAAAAATAACCCATCTGTCCCCTACAAAAGTACAAGAAGCATGACCTCAGACGAACCAGCAACTCTCGAGAGTTTTCCTTATAAATGACTGACGCACCATGTGATTGAGTATATACATGTACATATATGTATATCACTCTATAATGCTTCATATAGTCAAGTCATTGTAGAATCAGACTCTCCCCCTCTCTCTCTTTGAAATATCTAGAATTATGTATAAGGACGATGCATAAAAGAGAGAGAGAGAGAGAATTTGTTCATTTTGAAAATTACATGAGGGACTCATCCCATCCAAAATTGAGCCGCACCTTCCTATTCACTTAATTATATTCTAAATTCTGCATTCCACTCACTACACTTATACTCCCAACTAAAGTGATTGCTTGTGGACTTTTTTTTTGTGTACAATGTACCAGTATAGATTTTTTTGTGCTACAATTGAGTTTTCTTTTATATAAAATAAAATACTTTGGCTCCAGGTTTTATTTTTTTTTTTCAAAACCGTTATTTTCTATAACTTGAAATTTCTCATTGTCCAACATTTTCTTGGGTAAAGTCTCTTGTGTAGGAAACTTTTTTTCTTTTTTCTACTCTTGGAAAAAAAGAAGGTTGGTAGGGGATCAACTGGCAGTATTACATGGATTTTGTGAGAGAGACGCAACAGTAGACGCATTTAGGAGGGAAGGTATGTCTCATAGTAGGTTGAGGGAATTCAACGAGAGAGAGGACGTCAGTGATGTACAATAGATGGTAAGGGATTTAGTCTTTTTTTTCAAGTAAATGCAAGAGCTAATGTAAGATAAAGAGGCCGTGTCGGCTCAAGGCATGAGATGGATTTACCAAAATTCCTTGATGAAAGCAACCAACTTTGACTTGAATGTCGTGAACCATTCTTTTGAAGCTCATTTCATTCTTTTTTTATATATATAAAAATATTTTTTTCCTCATATTGTTGAAAAGTTGAACTCTCTCTCTCTCTCTCTTTCTCGCCATATTTATAAATGCTCGAAAAAAAAGAAAACTGTCACATAAACTCAAATTCTTTGGGTTTTATTAACTCTTTTTGAAATAATATTACCCATTTTTTTATTCAGGGTCATACCCATCTATTCATAAAAAAAGAAAAAGAAGAGAGAGAGAGTGAAAGGATGCACAATTTATGAACCAATGAGAATACTGAATAATCTTTAAGGATTTATTTTTCAAGGATTTATTTTCCAACTTTGAATTCCCCTCACATAAAGAAGAAAAAAAATTGTTGACCTACTCTCTTCAGATATGCATTGACTTTTGAAAAAAATTGACATTAATTTGTTAAAAAATATTTTATTTTTTACAAAGAAAAAAAAACCTCAATAGAGATTTAACGACAAAAGTCAAAAGTGAGTACAAAAAAGGGAGAGGAGAGAGATTGAGAAGAAGAGAAATGATGATGATGGGGAAGTAGAGATATTTTCTTAATTGGTATTAAATGATCCCTAAAAAGTTCTCTCATCTCTTTCAAAGAATCTAATCTCCCCATCGCTTTGACTCCCCCTTTTTTTTAGTGACGTGAAAGAGAGAGAGAGAACAGACTGTGGGTGTGCATTGATGGGTAGGACATGTCACGAAACTTTGTTTTTTGTGTGTGTTGAGTGTATCTGTAGATACAGACAAGCGGAAATCAGGAGGACGGGAAAATAATGTGCTGGCTTTATTTCACAAATACTAGCCATCCAATCTTGATCATTTATTTTCTCCTACCATTTCTATACAATTTCACGTATAGAGTGTACAATTTTGGTCCAAAAATTCTTATACAATCAAACCATAGAACCTCTCTATATATGTGTTCATAATAGTACTCATGGCTCGCATGTTATTTGTAGCCAGTATCAATATTATACTTTGTCTATTGACCCATATACGATTCCATTATGAGTAACAGAATATAGAACGGATCATTAAAAAAAAATTTCGAGTATTAAACTACAAATATATACGTACAACTCAATACAGTTCCACTCTGTCTCTTAATTGGAATTTCGCTTTGGGGATATGAATTGAATGCCACTTTAATTTCTAACGTTGTCGACTTTCCAAAAGTATCATTAGAGAAATCAACATCAAAACGGTCCATGAAACTTTTTTTTGTGTGCTCTTTTTTTTACTTTCTCTATTTTCAATTGAGCATTGAATGAGAATCATATTCTACAAAATTGTATAGATACATACTATACAAAATATTTTCAGTAAAATAAATTCTTAGAAAAAAAAAATACTCGAGTTTAAGATTAAAATTGGAAACATGATTCACCATTTTTATTCACTCTTTCTTTTTATCAAAAAAAAATGTCATCATTTTTTTGCTTTTATAATAAGAATTTATCTGTAGGCAGTTTATTCATTTATTGTTTATCTCCGTATTTTTTTTACTGTAATCATGGCTGGTGGCTCAAGATGTTTCAATAGAGACAATGAATTTTTATTTGAAGTTCAAGGATTCAATGCCTGACTCTTTTTTTGTGTCATGAGACTCTTTTGTTACCGTCTCGACGTCTCCTGTCCCTACAGATTGTGTACGGGGAGTATTTTGTCCCGATAATAATTTTAGATTTTTTTTCCCTGACGACATCCTCTACAATATCCTCCGACCCCTCCTCCCTCTAAAAATAGACAAGAGAGAGAGACAAATAAAAAAGGTGGAGGGGGAGAAAATCGGGATGGAAAACCATAATAATAATAAAACAGAATTTAATGATGAAGGGGGGAGGCTAAAAGTTCATTCCATGTTTTTTTCAGGTAGGATGACTCCCGATTCCTATTTTTTTGGGGCTTTTTATTCTCCCTAACATTTTTCCCCATATTCATGTGGATAGAGTAGGAGGAATTGTATGAAAGTTTAACATTCTTACATTTATTTTTTTTCTTTTCTATGACATACATATGTCACCAATACATTTTCCTGTACTTTAGACAAAACTCTGACATTACACAAGAAGAAAAAAATGGAGGGGGAAAAGTTTATATGAAACAAGAGAGAGAGTAAAGATGGTCCACTAAGAGAGGAAGCTAAAAGAAATAGTTTTTTGGTTGTTGCCACAGAGAGAGAGAGAGAGAAGCGCTGGAATTAAAGGAGATAAAAGGGAAAATATGCGAGGATTGTTCTTGCTTTCTTTTTCACTTTTCTCTGCATGAGAGGGGTGGTGTGGGGATGGAGAGGAGGGGGAGGAAATCCTATGCGAGTGACCTTTCTATTATTGGTCCCAACGGTAATTTTTTTCTCATTCTAGGGATTTTCTCTGTATTTCACAGGATCCCTTTCCTGTCCCATGAGTTTTACTGCTCCCGTTTTCATCGGCTCTCTTCCCTCTCTTGTAATAGCCTTCCACCACTCCCTCCGTTTCTCACTCCACTCTATTTTTTTGTGGCCACACACACGTCCCCAACAAGCATTGATATACTAATGGTGGACTGTAGAAATAGGGAATATAATGTTTAACTTTAGAGTTTTTGGGGTCTCGCTCTGGTCAGCAATATACAAGATACATGAGACAAGGCAGGGCATAGGCTCGTGTCTTCATCCATTCTAACTTAGTCTCTCTCTCTCTCTCCCTGGGTACTTTGTACATCTATAGCTTAAAACTAATCGTGTGTCTCTTAAGTTTTAAACTTGTGACCAATGGGGGTCCCTTCCACTATTCTATGTAGTACGAGTACAATGTTAGTATAGTCAGTGTGGTGTGGTGAGTCAGAATAACTGGAGAAAAAATTGTACAACTTCTTGTCCTCTTTCATTTTCTTTTACATGAATTTTCAGTCTCTTTCAGTGGAATTACATAAATTTTAATTTAATTCCCTTTTTTTTCTTTCAAAACGAGGAGATGAAGACAAAAAGAAAGAGAGAGGGAGAATATTTTTTATTTTAAAGAATAAATTATTTAAAACCATACATTAATAAAAAGAATACAGATATATGAGGACAAGAAGGAGAAAGCAAGAAATGAATTATAATGTGTACTTGTGTAATTTAATTTAATAATAATTTTGTTGTTGCTTAAAAAAAATTTCTCCCATTTTTTGGATTCACTTTTTTATTGTGAGTTTGGGGCTAGACATGGAGAGGGAAAAAAAGGAGGCGGACGACGGTTGAGTGAGCTTTCACATTAAGCACATTTGGAGGTAGATGCTTGAGTGGATGTTGAGGACAAAAAGGTAGTCTCGTGTCTCAGCCTCAGTCTCAGTTTTTTTTCGTTGTGGCTACAAAAACGAGAGAGAGAGAGAAAGTCGGGAATGAGATTGTGGAGTAGTGCGTAATATTATGTATCTTGTATAAAGAGAGAGAAAAAAAGGGAAAGGTATAGATAAAAGATAGACTGAGAGTATATAAACATGTTTATGCATGCATGTATGCGGGTAAAGGATGGAGGAATAGGAAATGGAGATACAAGAAAAGTAAATTTTATACAGTGACTCTTGTAAAAAACGTATGCGGATATTAGGTGCTCATAGAAAAGGTCGTTTTTGAAGCAATAGAATCACTGGCGCAATTCAACTATCCATCCACACGCTCTCTTACTCCCTGAGAAGTAGTAACAGAGAGAGCGAGAGAGAGAAGAAAATTTAACAGACACTGACTTTCTCTTCTTTGTTCTTCATGCCCTCAACTCTCTCCATGAACCACATGTCACTTCATACATACCAAATGTACAGCATGTCTCTTTTGTGGTCTCTCTCCAACAATTTCGACCCACCCACCCCTCATATGTATTATAATGTAACGAGAAAAATACTTTGACTTTTTTACTTTCCCATCTCTAACCCAAACATAGATAGGAGAAAGCACACGGCAAGAAAATTTTCTCCATTTTTACTCTACTCCACACTACAGTGAACTAGTAGTGGCACTGGAAAAAAAAGATACGGAGCATGAAAAAACGAAAGCCAATGGCAATAACGATACAAGATTTTAAAGCTGGAGAAAGGGAGAGAGAGAGAGAGAGAGAGAGCAAGAGAAAAAAAAAGATTGTCACTGTTACAAGTCAACGAAGGCATCTCACTCTTTGCTTCTTTTTTTTCTCTTTTAAAAAGAAAGAGAGGAAAGATGTCGACGACAAAGGCGACGATCAACCGTCTCACCGCATCATCCATCTACAAAAAAAAAGTACAAGGACGGAGTGTACAGTAGTGGCCATACTCGTACCATCCCACCAGCCACACAGCAAAGAGAAGAGTGGCACAGATATCCTCCTTCTTTATATCAACCGCGTCGCCTTTCGAGCTAAACACATAAATTGTAAATCGAAATCCTTAGCTCTCATGAAACTTTTTCTTGGGCTTCTAGCTTTCCACTTTCTCCGTCTCCGTGATATCTTTGTGTAGGTACATAGCCCTACATTTGGGCAAGTACAGCATAAGTTAGAGTACAGAGCTTAGTCTGTACTAAAAGATTTTGGCCAAGGCACAACATGTCTCTCTCTCTCTCCAAGGATTTTTCATTCTTGTATATATCACTTATGTACATATGTAAAATAGTACGTAGGCGTTTGGTCTCCCTCTCTCTCTCTTTGTCAGCCAATTCGACTCCAACTTGAGTATTCGGCTTTTGTTTTCATACAGAGAAAGAGAGAAAGCTATGTTCTGTTCGTTGAGCACAAAAGATCTGGGCAACAAAACTCACCTTGTCTGAGTGAATGTGTGGAGGTAAGAGAGGGGGAGGGATGAAGAAAAAAAATTTGCATGCTATTTTGTCTCCCCAAGATTGTACAAGGGGAGAGAGAGAGAAAGGTGTATGGGTTTGCTATAAATACATTACATTTACGTGGACCCTTTGTTTTATTATTCAGCACTCCATTCTCCCAGTCTAAATAGCACTTACCACTAGAGCACAATCTCCTTCCCTTACATTCTATTCATGCATTATTATGTGAAACACAGGGCAAAAAAAGAAAGGGGGAGAATGAAAGTGAGGGGGAGGCACAAGGGTTTTAGTATCTGTAGACACCAAGAAGTAAATCTCCCTCTGTTACTTCTTTAGGTGTGAGAAAATGCTCAACAGCATACTAAGAATCTTTCCTAAAGAAAAAAAGAGAAAGAAAAAAAGAGGGGGGGGGGGGGGAAGAAATACAACAAAGGTTATTTGAAACATAATTTAAAATGAAGGAAGCCAAGTGAATTAAATATATTGATATTATACATATGTACATAAATATTCAGACAGAGAAATATAGTCAAATTGAAATTAATTTGGGTAATAACCAAAGTAAATAAATAGAATTTATTCATATTAATATTCATATCTTATACATTTCCATATATAACAGAGAGAGAGAGAGAGAGAAAGTATGCTTTTGTTGTACTCGTAAGAAGAAAAAGAAAAATGGAAAGAAGATCAAGTTGGTGTTGGTGTTGTATAGACTTGAAAGACGTTTTTTTGGAGAACAATAGAAAAGAGAGTTGGGTGAGTCTGGGGCCTGTCGAGGGAGAATCCAATGGAGATTAAATATGAAATGACGATTTGTTAGGAGGAAATGGACCGGTTTGCACAACAAGCACGTTCACTAGAAGCACTCCTTGCCATGAAAATTGTTTCAGTCCCAGCCCTAATTGCATGTTTCTCCATTCAAATTGAGCTTGGTGAGTGTGAAAAATGTATTGATTCTCAAGGCAAAAAGAGAGGGAGAGAGAGAGAAAGTCCTGGTTCATTAATTTCATTCTTCATCCTCCTCCTCTTCACCCCATGCCCCTTGTTGAAAGTCTTTGAGTGTATAATAATAATATATATGTAGAGAGATAATTGGTAGTTTTTAGAGAGAGAGTGTGTGTGTGTGTGTGTGCACAACACAACAAAGTGAAAATAGAATATGTGTGGTTTGACTTTAATTTATAAACTACTTTGCTTTCTCTCCATTACCATACCGAGGGTGGGGAAATACTTATTAAATGGAGAATATTATTATAAACATTGCCATTTGTCTTTCTACCATTGTCATAATGATTAGAATATTGAATGAGTATTTAAGTCAATTAAATTTAATATATTAAACTAAATAGATATACAACATTATTCAATGTATCCCAATTCCTGTCTACTTTCCTTTCTATTCACTAGAAAATTTATTTATTGTCAATTTGTATGCAGTATAAAATTTCAAAAAAGAGGAAGGGACAAAGAATCAAGTCAACTATTAAATCTAATTGTCTCTCTCTCTCTTTAATTAATGTTTAGAGAAAGTGACATTTGTATTGATTCTTTTTCTAGTGTTAGACAAGCTCAGTGATTAGTTGGAGAATTCCAAAAACAAAGTCAAACCACATACACCTACAAATATATATGTACATTATGTACATACAAAGTGTGTACAAGAGTTACATTGGGAAAATGAAGACGTTCTCAACCTTTTATGAAAATCATGAAGTGGATTAGTTTAGAGTAGGCAAGAAGTCTACTAGAGAAAGCCACCTTTGTGCCTTCGCCAAAGGAGAAAGAAGAGAGAGAGATAACAAATGGTGAAAGTGTGGCTGAGTGGAGAATGTAGTGGAGAAAGCGTATAGAGGTAAAAGAGAGAGAGAGAGAGAGAGAGATGGTCATAGAATGTATAGGCATGTCTCCAAAGACAAGTAATATGGAGGAGGACAACGACAAGGCAGCCTGGCTTTGGCTCGACTTGACTCAACTGGGCAACTCCCCGTCTTTTTTCTTCTGCTTCCTCTCCTTTTTTTTCTCTACACTTCAGTTAGTATTGGTATTTGAGAGAAGACTTTGCATCTTCTCCAGCTCCATTTGGCACATAGCACCAATCTTCCTTCTTCCGCTCCTTCTTTTTTTTTTTACTCATGTCAACTCAACTTGGCACATAGCAAAAAGGGGGGCTTATGTACTCCCATAGACCATGTACATTATGCTTCTGTCTCTTCTCTCTCTCTCTAGTCTTATAATCTTCCATTATTATATTAATATATCTACATACATACATATACATCTATAGAGACAGAAAATCATCATCCTTGTGAGAGAGAGTCCCCACTAGTCACAATCTACTCCCTAGAAACCCGCCTGCCTTCTTTTAAAGAGAGAGAGAAAGCAAAGGGAAAGATAGTCACACTATAATTTTCATGAAAAGAGACGTGTGACTAATATGATTACTTTTTTTGTGTACTCTTGATAAAATTCTTCTCTTTTTTTTAAAATTTACATAGAATACAATTTCATATTATCATCTTTACTCTACTAATTTAAATGTGTACCATGTAAAAAAAGAATTTATTTCAATCACTATTTTGGAAATTATTTCTATTTTCAATTAAAAATCACCTTAAATTTTTCAAGTGAATTCATCACAATCAAATCAAATGAGAAATTTAGATGAATGTAATAAGATGAATGTAAAAAATTAATTGTAATTTTTTTTTTATTTGTTTACAGATAATATTGCCCAAATTTTAAGACTGTGTGTGTTGCAGTGAATGACAAAATCAAAAATTGTCAAATAGAAATTCAAAGTGAACTATAAATAATTCCTTTGAATTTTCCAAATTTCCCCCCAAAAAATCCCACCCCTAATTTATTCAATACCAAGTCTTCTTTATTGTGAACAGTGAACAGGAAATTAAGGAGAACAAAAAAATTTTCAGGTATGTTGAAAATCTTTCTCTCTTTTTTTATTTTTGGAGATGAAGAAATATTTTTTGATTGTAGAAGAAAGGAAAGAGTAAGAGGTAAAATTCAATTTAATTAGCCGATCCTTTACAGACTTGAGTCCAAGTTGGCGTGGGAGAGTAAAAAAGGATTTTAAGCACGAAGCGAGTTAGTTAGTCATCCTTGAAAGATTCTTAGAAAGAAGAAAGTAGTGTTGGGTACAGTGAGTTTTGTTGTGCCAATTTTCCTGGTGGCTGACGCTACAATATCCATTAATTCATTTTGGTTGGCCATGGCTTTAGTTTTCCATGTCTTGGAATTCCACGCTCATGCACATGTCATGATATATAACTATACACAATGTCTACATATAGAAATAGTATTAGAGGGTAAATAGAGAGAAAGTAGAAGAGAGAGAAAGGAGGAGGAGGAGGGGGGAATAAAGTTAAAACTTGCTAACTGCCAGTGGGCTAGAGCTAATAGAAGGAGACTAGTCTCAAAGAGTAAGATGCTATTTACGGTGAGACATTTTGGCTGAGCCAAGGTGGAAAAACATGCTTGGAGCAAGTTGAGCAAGTAATAACTATAATTTAAAAGGGGGGAGCTTAAAAGTGTAATGGTGTGCATATGACACAGGGGTGGATTTGTATAATGTACAGTCAAAGTTCTCCTTGGAGGCTAAAGGGGAACCAAAACACAAGCTAGAGAGAAATCAAGCTCATTTTAGATTTCAACCTTTCCTTAGATTATTATGAGTTTTAATTTATTTTATTTGTTCAAATTTCATTTTATAATTATACAAATCCCCCTCCTCCTCCCTCTTCTTCTCAAACTCAAGCACACCTCCCTTTCATTTTATCAAGATTAACTCTCCATTTATTATTGTGGCCACTGCATTCCATTTCTCTTGTAAATAGTTTATATGTAGCAAAACAACCAAGAGAGAAAGTCCTTACTCTTTTTTGATAGAAAAAAATAACACAAATTCCTCGGTATGACTTTCCACGGAATTGTCGGTGTGAAGAGAGAGAGAGACAAGGTGGATTGAGTTTTAGTGAAAGTGGAGTGCATGTACATAAACACATGAGATCGAGAAAGTGCAGAGCATATTTATGATTGAAATCGACCTAGATTTTTCTCATCTGGTTGGAAGGCTTTTTTTCAAGAGAGAGAGAGAGAGAGAGGGAGCCGATAAATCAATACTTATGATTGAGTATCCCAACACAAAATGTACAGAGAGAGAGGAAAAGAAGATGTGGTTGCATCTTCCATTCTTGTCTTGATGCATTGTACTCATATTATTTTCTATAGAGAAATATATAATATTCTTCCAACTTTCTCCTCTTGTCGACTCGTACTCAAACTTGTTGTGGGTAATATCACCATGGTCTCTCTCTCATTCACAAATGTTGATAGATAGATATACATTAAAGTTAGAGTAAACCTCCTTCACATTTGCCTGTATTCATAGACTGTATCTGTGTGTGTGTGTGTGTGAATTTTTTCATGAGAATGAGAGAGAGGGAAACAAGATGCATATATTTTTTTGTAATTTAGTTATTCTTCACAGTACACTTGTACATATATATATGTATGGGGAATAACAGTATGAGTGCAAAAAAGGGAGAGTTTTCTCCCTAATAGAAATGGGCGTGTCAGCTTCTAGATTAATATATCTACCTACAGAACGCATTAGCCCATTCTCCGACTCAGTTTTCATATCATTTTCCCTACTACCCTTTCTCTCTCCTGTACTTTCACTTTATTGAGGAAAGCTTGTGCTTGTGCTATCTTATACTGGATGATGATAGTTGTGTGTGTGTGTATCTATGCAGACACATTTTCTGCCACGTAGGAGTACAAGTATTAGTAGTAGCGATATATATATATTTTTTACAGAAGAAGAGAAATAACTTTCTCCTCTCCAAAGTACCTCTCATAAATTACCAGCGCTTGCCTTTGCAAATAAATTATTTTCCTCATCTATACATATTTTTTATTCTGGGGTTTTTAATGGAATTTTTAATAAAAAGTTTCTATTTTTTTTTCATCTGTCCCTTCTTTATAAAAAATATCTCAATGTGTTTTGGATGTGGACAAAGTATAAAATTTTTTTATTTTTATGAAAAAAAAGTATTTTGTATCATGACAAGCTCAACAGTCGTACATTTGACTTTCTTTAATATTTTTCTTTGATATTTGAAGAAAAGTTAACTATAATGACTTAATTTTTCAATAATGTTAATTTAATTTAGATTGTCATCTCTTAATTAATTTTCATGTTTTTTTTTCTAAACTGAATTTATTTTATTGTTGACTAAAAATAAATTTTTAAATGTATTTCACAGACTTTTTCTTAAAATTTATATTGAATATTTCTCTTCTACTCTCTCGCTTTCTCTTTCTCAGAAAGAGAGAGAAAGTTTTTAGGAAAAAAATGGAGGTACATTGAGAATGATGAATTGTAAAAGATGGTGACGCAAAGTTTTCAGAGGGAGCAAGTGAAGTGAAGTTAAATCAGAGATATAATTTATGTAGAGTAGTGTACCCATGTTCTATTTTTTTTTTAGTTTTGTGTCTGTTCAGAAGTTGCAGGTAAGTTGAGTTTGGTTGTAGGCTACATTTATAAAATAATAAATTATAATGAGGCTCATAAATATTAATTCAAGAGCAATATTAAATTTCCACTTTAAATATTTTTCCTCTGCAGTAATTTGTAATATTGGTTCAAAGGGATGGAAGAAGGAGGAAAAATGAAGATTACCATCTGCCACGCTTTTGGCTTTACTGAAATGACTCTCTCTCTCTAAGAAAAAGAAGAAAAAAAGTTTGACTCTGTATACAAAGATTACATAAAAATTCCTTTCCTTCTCCTTAAACAATCTTTACATTTCGTTTCACATTTCCTACATTTATATAAACATAAATACATAAATGGATTCTTTTTTTTATGTCTTCCTCCTTCCTTCTTTTCTCTCTCTTCAACAATTTATTTATACATGGGACATGCCCATCCCAACCGTTGAATTTCACTCAAGTTGATTTTCTCTAGAGGAATGCCTTACCCTGACAGTCTAAAAAAAAGTTTTTTTTTCTCTTTTTTTATGAAAAAAAGATCAAAAGGTGCACAATTTTTTTTGTGATCTATTCATACACATAAATTCAATGTGTAATAAGCTACTCATTTTTGAATTTTTTGTCAATTTTATAGTATAGCCTTTGGCTCCATATGAAAAATACTGTCATAACAATATTTTCCATCAACTCAACTCTCTCACTCTCTTGTATATATACAGAGAGAGAGATGGCTACAGCGTACATATGGAGACACAAGAAAGTTATGAAAGGAACGTAAAATCCTTTTAGGAGAGAGCATCCATGTGGATGTTCCATGGCATTGTTATTGTTGCAGAGAGAGAGAGATGAAAATAGGAAAAGCATTCATGAATGCTTTTCATTCTTGTTCTTCTCAAGAGCGCTAATGGGGATTTTTGTAGAGAAAGAGAGAGGGACCAAGTCTTAAGATAACATTTGCCTTGCAAGCTATGTCTTCATTGCTTTATTACCACGAGAGTGAGGAAAAGTTGGTTGAGTTGGGTTTGGGGATGTGGTGGGGGATGGTGGGGTACAATATTATGGTTGGTGGAAACGTTTTCCTTGTATGTAGAAATTCATAAAGAAGCTGTGAGACACTAATCGTTTGCCGTACACCATTAATCAAGATAAGGATCCTCAGAGAGAATGAGTACAAGAGCCTTTCGTGAGTTTTCTCTCTCTCTCTCTTCATCTCTTGTTAGCTTTTTAGAACTTATGTAAATTAATATCAAATTACACTTAAAAGGCACCTGTCGTGAGCTCTAAATTCTGTCATTTGGTACTTAACTTTTTTTTGCTTCTTCTTTCATCTATGCATCACTTACACTTGCCTCCTCATCCTTGGATCCACTCTTTCTCTCTTTTTTTACCCCTGTCACTTTTTATACCATGAAAAAAAAATCCTCCAAATTTTATTTTGTGTTTCTAAATAACAAATTAAATTCATTAAACTTTCTCTCTTTATTTAGGGAAAGTCGAGAGAGAATGGCGTACTGCATTAATGACTTTTTTTTTCTTGTAATGTAACTAGACCATGTCATTAGGTTTTTTTAAAAGAAAAAACTGAAACTGAAGACACAATTTAAAATACAAAGTAAATTTACTAAATAAATCAGCAATTAAAATCATAACCTCAATTTTAAAATGTTCTGACCAAAAAGATTTAAATTTCTACTCTTTAGTAGTCCCATTAATTTTGGATGAAAATTTAAATTAATATTTCAAAAAAGAGGAGTGCTCATTATAGTAAAATAAATAATAATATCGGAAAATGGTTTTTTGAGAAAAACGAGGTAAAAAAAGTATTTCATAAAGGCTCTGACAGTGTGTCCTTAGTTGAAAGTGTTTGGAAAAAAGAGGGAAGATGAGGAAGACGGCACCGCACGTGCTGACAAGAGACGATACATCATGTGTCCACTTGAGAAGCACGGTAGGAAGTAAGAACACAATGATTTCGAACCATAGGATCGTCTCTCTCTCTCTCCTTCTTTTCCCCTTTATGTATTGTTATGCTCTCAGTCGGTTGTTCATCTCAAAAAATGCATCACGTTCTCACCATGACGTCTCAAAATATGTATACATGTGGCTATGTGTCTCTCTAAGCATTCTCCATTCAATCCAAATATACTTTTTTTTCTCCTTTTCCTATTCCAACCCCATGAAAAAAAAAATTCTCCCAACGAAACCTCCCACTATCGTCACCTGAACGAGAGATAGTGAACAAAAATACAAGAACAAAAAGCATCCTCACTTTTTTTGCCTATTTCTTGCATGTTGTGACGAGAATTCCAACAAGAAGAGTAGTTGGAGGAGTACCCCCGGAAAGTAAAGCAAAGCGCGTAAATTCATCTCTAAGTACTACTCTACTCTATTATATATAGAGAATCCTCCTCTTTTGCCACTGAGAGAGAGAAAGAGTGAGTGTGTGAACGGTGGAATGTGCATAGAGACGCACATTTACTTTGAAATCGATAATGTTGCAGTCACTTCTCAATTTGGAAAATGCGGACATTATATAGGCTGCGTACAGCCAGCCAAAGTTTTGCAAAGAAATGGAGACACAGGAAATAAATACAGAGAGAGAGAGAGAGAGAGGAAACAGAAAAATGCTTCTAAGAGTCTGCCTCAAGACATTTTAGACTAGTCTTACACTTTGTCTGTTATAAGAGAAAGTATATTTATGTTTATGTATATGTATATATTGATAGACGGGGAAAATATGAAAACATTTTGGCAAAGAATAATAAGATGAAAGTATAATCTTTGTGTGTATATGTATATATATATATACAAAGGAGAATGGTTAATAGAGAAAATTTGACTTTTAAATAAAAATTGTTACATTTTTCTTCTTTCTAAGTATTACTCTGGGAGAGATCCACAAGATTGTTTTCATTATTCTTTAATTGTTTTCATTTAACAAGCCCAACGGAGTTAGTGGAGAGGCAAGAGAAAATAAATAAATAGCTCCGTCTTCCTCCTTTCTCTCTCTCTCTCTCTCTCTCTCTCTTTGTCTTTAAAGTATATAAAATAATATAGTATTCTTACATTATACACATTCTCCATTTCTTTGTCGAGTAGACAATTTTAAGAGAGAGCTGGAAGCAGTGAAAATTTATAATTTTTCTCCTTATCCTCCTCCTCTATGTCTACAGCATCAAAAAATAAGCAAAGGCCTTTTTTTGAGTCTCTACAAGAAGATTTAAAATTTATTCAATCAACATGATGGCCCCCCAGTATTATCATATTGAAGAATTTGTCAAATCTTTGTTGTCTTTAGTGAATAAGGTTTTTATTTCTGAGAGAACATTTCAAAAATTACCATATCTTTTTAGACTTGACAAGAAAGAGGGAGAGAGAGAAGAGTAATAATTCAGTTGAGAAAAAAAACACAAGAAAAAAAAACTGGAGGCTAAAAGAGTAGCAAAAGTCTAATTCACACAAAAAAATGTAGAGACTTTTAAGACATTGAGATAAAAATGGGCAAGATTGTGGTGATGAACTAACGATGGGCATGATTGACGTTTAGAGATCGAAATGACGTTTCTGTCATGCCGTACAAGGCAAACCCACACCAACATCATTTATCTTATTTTCTTCCACTTTGCATTAGGGTTATTGCGGCACAGAGAGAGAGAGAGAGAGTTGAAGCTCATATATTGTCTGTGTACATCCATTCGCACTTGTGGAAAATGTACACAACCCAAAAGAGTGGATGCATGTCAGGCAAGAAAGGATGCGTGTTGAGCAAGAGAGAGAGAGAGAGAGGAATCCCTTATGTAAATTTGTAAAATGATAAATTTTAAAAATGCATCCTTACAGCATCATCATGAAAAACATAGTGAGTGTACAGTGTACTCATATGTATGGATTTCTGGGAATAAAAAGACATTGACATTTTCCCTCAGAATGGATGACTCTCTTTGAATTGTCTCAACCAAAAGAACATCCACAAGAGTCATATCACTAACAAAGTCAGGGGAAATGGAGGTTGAGTTTTTTTTCTTTGTGTGTTGAAAAAAACGTCATCACATACTCTTGACATTTTCCCAAAGTGCAAACTGTAGTGACTGTGATGAGAAAGAATAGTCTGTAGTCATAATGTGGCAAAAAGAAAGCGACACTTTTCTTTCCTCACACAAAAAAAACTATTTTCATGCATCTTATATGATGTAGGGAACAGGGTGCATGTCGTAAAACATTTGACGATCTTTTTTTTTCTTTCAAAATGTTTCTTGCTTTTTCCTTTTTGTACCGACAGTAAAAAAAATTGTATGAAAACAAGGACAAGCTTATTTTTTTTAAAAAAAAACAGATTTCTTGAAAAAAGTTTATCCAAAATTCTATCACAATTTCCTTAATTTCAAAAAAGATAAAAAATTAGACTGATCATCAATATCAAGTCATATATTCCCCCCTCTCATATGTACATGCATGTGTATAAGATAGTAAAAAATAGTACAAAGTGTTTATTTTATTTTTTTACACATCAATTTGAGTTTTTGAAAGTGTCAATCAAAAGAGATTTTGATGGGTATTGTAGATTGCAAAAGTATCATAAAAAATTTGAGCATAAAAATTCTTTTTCCGGTGTGATCAAACTTTGAGGATTTTATTTTTATTGGCTTGTTTATAACGATGAAATGTCCTCATTTAATTGAATCTCATAAACTTGTATAGACACCCCTCTCCCTCTCTCTCTGTGATAGACGACATGGAGATTATGAGTAAAGTCATTAAATTTTCTTTTTTTCACTGTCAAAAAAGTGTGTTGATATATAAAATCCTTGTGTAGTACATACACTATATCTGTACATAGTGAATAGTGATAGGGAGCATGTACACAAAAATAAGGGGATTGAGAAAAAAAACTTGGAAAATTCAATGCCTTTCTCCTTGTTACGGTTATTAGACCTCCTCTTGACTTGACGTACATAAAAGTTAGAAAATCAAGGAGCGGATAATGTTATTATTATCCATTTCATCCTCATTGCTATACAGCCTCCTCCATTTTTTCTGTACACTATACACAAATTTATCACTCGATCCACCTCGACCCCCCTCAAAAAAATCGGAGAAGGTTAAAGAAACCAGGAAGTAGTACAGTGTACAGTATCACTGACAAGAGAGAGAGAGAGAGAGAAAGGTGGACGGTATATGTAATGCCTATGAGAATTTGTTAGTTTGTTAGCCTCTTTAACAAGGAAGAACCTTTCCCATTCTCACATAAAACATAAGCCATAGCCACCATTTTGTTGTCAAACTACATATAGGAATGGGACGATTACCTCGTAAAGTATAAAATATACCTGGCTCCAGACGTTTATGAGTCCATTTCGATGAATATCTTACACAGTTTTCCCTGAAAACGGTCAGACTTTTGACACATTTTATATTGGCAATCTCCCCTCCTCCTCTCCTACTTTCTCTACCTCACTTTCTCTTTCATCCTTTTCAACCAGCCACAGAGAGAGAGAGAACAGAGAGAAAACTCTTCTATTCTGTGTACTCTCATTTTTTTTAAACTTTCTCTTTTTTGTGTGCTTCTTCTTCTACCTCTGCTACTGGTACCACGATGGCCACAAAATAGAAATGGGGTTGTGGGCAATTGCAAAAGAGAAAGTACAAGAGAAAATTTTAACTGGAACGTTTATTATCCATTGTTAAAGCTGACCAAAGCACATCCGCATAGAATGTACAGTACACGCTTTTTTAGCATTTTCATGTCATTCACAATTGCAAAAATTGTCATGTTGTAGCTGTCGTTGTAGAAATGTAAAAAAGAATTTTGGGCCATGGTTCCACATCTCTAGTCTTCCCCCGACTGTACATGTACATGGATGTGGACAAGGTTCTTTTGTGTATGGGGATACAAAAGAGCCTCGTAACATTTTAAGGGGATAGGAAAGGAAGTTGTTTGAGATGTGCTACAAAAAAAATACATTTTTTTCTCTCTTTCTCTCTTTTCCAGAAAATTGTTCAATTTTCTTTAACGTCACTAGAAAAAAGGGCTCAGAAGGGAGACGGGAATGGGTGTCTGGATGTAGTTTGTTAAATCAAACGATCTACCTGTGACCCATCTTTCCATTTTTTTTGTTATTTCTTGGAATGTCACTCAACAAGATCGTGTTTTGTAGGGTTCACTACCAACAGAACAACAGCAAGAGAAAAAAAAGATTCATGATATGTGACTGGCTTAAGAGAGAGAGAGAGAGAGCAAAAAAAATTGTGACTTGGACCATCTGAAATGATTTTTGACAAATGAGCCTCATTTATCATCAAATTGTAGAATCAACTGTTATACATTGTGCACACAGAGAGAGAGAGAGAGAGAGAGAGAGAGAGTTGGCTTTGGAGTTGGAGGTGGTCCCATTCATGGCCGTGTCATGATAACTATGTACATAACAAGAGAGATAAAGCGAATAAAAATCCCTCTCAAAATAACGTTCAAGATGGACGTGATCTTTTTTTCTATATATATCCATTCTTTCAATATACTTTAATGTAAGTAAAGAGTCTCAAAATATACATTTGTTGTCAACTCTCTCCTCTACATATGTAACCTAGGTAGGCATAGGACAAAAGGCCAAAGTGGCAGCTATGACATCTTTTGTCCACCGTATTATGTCGGATTAGGAGAACTTTGACCACAAGACTCTTTTTTTTGTTCTTCTTCCTTGTATTCTCTCGTCGATTCACATGAGTGGAACTGGAACTTTTTTTCCCCATTCTCTCTCTCTCTCTCTCTCTCTCTCTCTCTCTGTGTGTGTGTGTGTGTGTGTGTGTTTGGTACGTGTGGTGTAACTTGTTTCTTATTATTGTATTTTTTTCTCTTGTATTTGTTATTTGTATGCACTTGACGATACCAAAAAACTGTTTTTGTTTTTCCACCACTTGTTTTTTTATACTTGAGAGTGTCGAATGGTAATCTATGAACCAATCATCCTCCCCCTTCCTCTCCCTCTTTAGATGGTACACTACCATCATTGTAAAGAAAAAGAGAGAGAGAGAGAGAGAGAGAGAGAGAGAGAGATGATATTGTGTGATATGAGAGTGCTGAATTCTTGAAAGTTTGTTGTGTTGATCTTTGTGTGTGTGTGTGTGTGGCTGATTTAATGATTAGATGTGCGTGGGGTACATGTGACCTTATTGCGTATATGCTTATGGGCTCGTAAATACGTGTGTAGTGTCTATTGTGTAGACTAGACAATATGACTTGACTTTCTTTGTCTCTCCTCTTTCTCTTGTCTTTCTCCAGTTTCAAAGTATATCCTAAAGTAGGCCTATACATGTTAAAAAAGAGGAGTATGTACTGTGACAGTCTTTGTTTGTAGGAGTAGCATGAAAGTATAAGCTCCACCATAAAACTGTCAACAAGATCTTGGCCAAGTTCGTTAAAGGGATTTTTTCTCCGTCTCTCTCTCTCTTGCTTTTCTATCTTCTTTTTTTTGCTTCTTTATATACAGTACAAGTTATCTTGCTGTTGGTATGTGTGTGCCATCGAACTCCATGAATAAGTCATACGTTTCCTGCTTTAAAAAAACAAAGATCCCCCTCTCTTCCTCTCTCATGGTTTTTTTGGTCATATTTATGGTCGCTTCTTCTTTAAAATTCTGGTTTAGAGCCGTATATTTTTCCCTTGTCTCTCTCTCTCTCTTACCTTACCATGATACCTCTCTTGTCTCCTTGGGGACTTGGGACTTTTTTTTTCTTGTGCCTCCTGTACTATCTCAACCATCATGCCCGTTAATATTTGTGTGTCATTCGTTAACATTAAACCATGAGGATGGTTGGATAGAGGGGGAGGGAAAACCTGTATAGAAGGACAAGAGCAATTACAAGTGACAGACAGACAATTAGTTTGAACAAATTTTATTTTTATTCTCACCATTTTCTTCTCTTTTTTTCAACCACACACGCACCAAAACATTTGCTTTGTGTGTGAGCCTCACAGAGAGAGAGAGAAATTTATCTTGTGGGATTGTCAAGAGGGAATTGAGGAAGAAAATGAGGAGAATGACATGTAAATTACTTTTTTTCCCCAAAAAAAACATTTCACAAACTCTTGTAAAATAAGTCACGTTAATAACATTGGTTGAGGGATTGAAATGAGTTTCAAAAATTCATGGACGTCTCAACATGACAATTTTTTGAAGGCTCCATTTTCCACAAAAAAAACTTTAAACTTGTGGCCATTATTGTCTCTACGATGGGAACAGGTGGGACTCGAGGGTGGACAGAGTAGTAATATTTTTTATTTGGGAAAAGTGTAAAAACAACAGAGATGAATTTATTGAGCCATGTGTGGAATATTTACTATGCAAGTACATTTTTTTATTCTTCTTATTAATAATTCCCATGTAGGGCAATAGGATGGGAGAGATGATAAAGTAGATTTTTTAAAAAAGACATTTTTATATAATACGACACTTTAGTCCAAAATAAATAATCTCAAAAAAATTAATTCATTTCTTCAGGCTTTTAAATCATTAAGAAAGTTCATATATGACATGTTTTTTTATAATAAATATTTAATTCCATTGGTTCACCATGTACAATTCTAGAATAATCCCTTCATCTTTTTTTATTTGAAATGTCCCTTTGAGCTAATCCATGATGCAATTATTTAATATTAGACTCAAGCAAGTCTCTCTCTCTCTCTCTCTCTCTATTGTTAATATAAAATCTCTTTATGGAGATGAATATGGGATTTTCTTGTTGTTTAAGACATAAATACAAAAAGTTGATGTGGAGGTGTATTTCTAAGGAAAAGTTTTGTGAGCTCTCTCCACTTTTTGTGGGCGGACCCCCTGACACAATTTCAAATATGAACCATAGGCCAGCATGGAGCCTTTAGTGTGTCTATAGACTTGACTGTACAACAAAGAGAGAGAGAGAGAGACTCCTCTCGCACAGAATCTTTTTGGAACAAGAGCCAGGGATGGTTAGGAAATAATAGCAATAATAATAGTTGCACGACCGGCTGGAGTGGAGTGTTTATGTATTTTATGAAGGCAGGACAGAAGCGACAGCGTTATAATTTCATTTGACAGCATGGCAGACAAAATACACACGTGTCCCAAAATTCTCCATACATAATAATGGTTTCCGGAGTATACAGTCAGTCTCTCTATATTTTTTAGTTATAAGTTATAGGTATTGACATATGTATGTGTACCTCATAGATATAGAAAGATCACATGTTTCATCTTTTCAAATTAGACGCCATAGGAAAAAAAAAGATTTTATATAAATATAAATAGAAAATCTCATTTCTCCTTTTAAAGCATATTACTCTCTCTCTCTCTCATCTTCCTTGGTTGATGCACTGTAGAGATATCTCATCTCTTAACTGAATACTCAATGTTGGAAAGAAAATGCTCATCTTTTTTCAGACTCCATTACTTTATCATCCCCCCTCTTTTTTTCTCTTTTTCTTCAAATATTTTCATCAAACTCAAAAAAGGAGGAGAAAATGTAACTTTCACTAAAAAAACTACACTCTCATTTTCCTTTTGCCCAACATTATTGTCTCTCTTTGTACTACACAAAAGAGAGAGAGAGAGAGACTGCACAAATGTATCCTTAGTTTTGTCAGTAAGTTACACATAGGAAAATATGTACAGTGTACATGTATAGATTGAAGGTGTAAATTTAAGGTGTTTAGCTGAGGAAATTCCGTTATATTTTATCCATGGGGGAAAAAAAGAGAGAGAGGAAGAGATGAAGGTAAGAAAAACATGAGAAATTTCATCGTCTAATTTAAAATAGCATGTT